>JAENJI010000594.1:0-17000 GCA_018901935.1 Pugionium cornutum
CGCAACTTGATTTAAGAGATAACATGACCACAAATGCAACAGAAAACAATGAATTGAAAAATACACAAGAACTTGAAAACAAAAGACTCGGTGCTAATCAAAAACATACCGGGTGCAAAATATATACGATCAATAGATATATGGTGATCAAGTATAATGTAGCATGAAGGACATCATAAATGGAGGAATCTAAGGACGCCAAGATGTAAAACAACATGGAGCAATCAACATATTTTCATGACATAGAAATGGAAAACCTAAACGCAAGACTACGTACACGTGTTCAAAAACAAAGGAGAAACATGAAGTTAGATACATAATGATATTATAAAAAAAAGAATGGGATTAATAAGAATTCGGCTCTAAATGGATAGAAACATCGAAATTTTCATCCCCAAGGAAGATTACCGTTTTATTTATTACAATAACATAGAAACAAAACAATAATTTCAAATTTTTAAAACTTTCCGAGTTACATTCTTTATGGGTATTGGATAGATGAAAAACAAAAACATCAACTTTTTAGAAAATTTGATCAAAAAACCATGATGAACTAACTTGACTGATCACAAGAGCGGCAAGAAACTTCGTTTCTGATATCAATGTGATTGGTTATCAATGATCATTTAAACTAGTTGGTGAACTTGACACGTCCACACTAAATCGCCCATAACTTTTGAATTAGAGCTCAGAATGACATGAATCTAACGCCCACATTCAGCTAACCTAATTTTCTATATTATGGCCAGCATTCAGACTAAAATAGATACGGAAAAGTCTCCGTATAATCATATCTTTCCCAAACTGTGTAATGACATGCATTTTGCTTCATTGATAAACCTTCACCCAAACGAGCGGAAATTTGAATCTCAAATGTGAGTGTTATATTGTTCACCATAAAATGAAACTAACTCTATTTTGAATGATGTATCCAAAGTTTAACTATTATTTGAAAAATGTCCATCCGTTACAATCTAATCTAAAGCACGTTTTCTTCTCCCTTAAAATTGTATTCAATTCATGTGGGTTTAGCCGGTCGCAAACACAAATATGAACGCATATAGATGAAGAAAAGAAACATATACAGTAGGAATACTATAACGCAACTTGATTTAAGAGATAACATGACCACAAATGCAATAGAAAACAATGAATTGAAAAATACACAAGAACTTGAAAACAAAAGACTCGGTGCTAATCAAAAACATACCGGGTGCAAAATATATACGATCAATAGATATATGGTGATCAAGTATAATGTAGCATGAAGGACATCATAAATGGAGGAATCTAAGGACGCCAAGATGTAGGAAAATAGCCTATTATCTTAGGAGAATCTCCTTTAATTCACTTTTTTTTTTCATCACTTCCTTTTTGCATTGTTTCCCTTTTATCTTATTTGCCTTTTTTAGTCAATTTCATCTATTATAAAAGCTAACTCCTATAATAAATCTTGGAGCAACTCACCCTTTCATTCTTGTAGTATACGATGGCAGAGAATGAAAGTCAAGATGCAACCGAAGACATGATGGCTATGTTCACCACACTACAAACTCAACTCGCCTCTATTGGAGATAGACTTGAGCACACGGAGCAACCACTGAGGTTCCAAGCCATAAGGAACGTGAGGGTTAGCAATGACCATGGCCACATCAAAGCCTCAAACTGTCCTAGGCCACGGCCAGAGCAGGAAGGTCCCCACCCGGGTGAAGGGGAAGGCCACCTGCCTCACGGCTACAATCTTGGCCGAGAGGACCCCCACGGCAGCCAGAGGAGGAAGATGATGGCTACCAACCATACAGCCACAACCAAAGGTCAAGAATACCTCCAAGACATCAAGAAGATGGCGAGGACTATTCGGAGAACCAGGTAACTCATCAAGATGTTAAACTAACTCCTCCAAGTTTTTCAAGAAAAGTAGGCACCGAGGCCTATCTAGATTGGGAGCGAAGGATGAATCATATATTTGATCATTACAACCAGCCAGGGGCTAGGAGAATCTCCATGGCAGTAGCTTAACTCATTAAAAATGCTCTCGGATGGTGGGATCTGAGGTCTCTGACCGGAGGAAGAACAGACTAAGGCCCGTATACTCATGGGTCGACATGAAAGACCTCATGAGGCAAAAGTTTGTCCCTCCTTACTTTCACAGAGATTTGCAATGACATTTTCGAACTCTTAAGAAGGGCACAAAGTCAGTAGAAGAGTACTATCAAGAGTTCGAGAGGCTAAGGAACAAGGTGGAGCTCAATGACGATGAAGAGGCATTGATGGCTCAATTCTGGGATGGCTTGCAAGATAGGATCAGCCGGAAGGTAGAAAGGAAAATCTACAGCGACTTCAAGGACCTTTTCACCTCTCTTTCCAGGCTGAACAGCAAATCAAATGCAAGAGCCAAGACCTACGCAATAGGCCTAAGACACCTTGTACGCCAAGCATTGGCAGCAGCAAGCCAATGGACAAAGTCAAGGGCCTTGAGATAGAGTCAAGATTCATGAGCAAGGTCCCTGAACCACATCATGCACAAAGAGCCAAGCCAAGTATGTCTTTCAACCTCAAAGATCAAGTGACATCACTTGTTTCAAGTGTAGGGGCGCGGCCACATTTCAAGGGCGAAAGGAGATAATCTTCCAACCAGGCAATTGGGTGTGTCTACACCTAAGGCAGGAGAGGTTCTCCCACTTAAGGAGTTCCAAGCTAGTCCCCAGAGAAGATGGGCAATTCAGGATCGCCAAAAGAATCAGTAACAACGCCTACCAGCTCGAGCTCCCAAGTCAGTTTAAAGTGTCTAACACCTTCAACGTAACTGATTTAGCTCTCTTCTTTGCAGATGATCTAGTTTTGAGGACGAAACCTAATGAAGATGGAAGGGATGATGAGGGCACCAGATCAAATGGTCGGCCAGAAGGACCTGACCAAGAAGATGGCCGACCAGAAGACCTGCCCGACATGGCCGGCTCGATTGGCGACATGGCCGGCTCGATTGGCAACATGGCCGGCCCGAGCAACAACATGGCGACATGGCCAGATCAAGCGGTGAGACGGCCAGGACGAGCAACACCATAGAAGACTCGGGCCAACTGACCAGCCAGCTCAAAGGGATGGAGCTAGAAGAGAATTCATGTCCCAAAGGTGCCACAAGGAGCAATGACGAGAAGCAGAGCTTGAACACTCTACCTCAAGTTCAGCTTGTTCGTGGAAGGACTTCTAGAAGATCAAGGCAACTCAACCAAGGGCCAAGACTGCAACAAGCAAGCCAAGGGCCACCACTTCACCAAGTTGCTCTAGAAGCATGGGCTCTCGTGGAAAAGGAGTTCAAGGCCCAAAAGTATGTAAACCTACTTCAAGTGCATGATTAGGAGCTAGGCGCATACCTACAACAAAGTCGACCACTTTCTATTTATTGCCGAAAAGGTAAGAAGGTAAGTTTTACATTCCTATATATTGTCTTTTATGTTTTGTAGGGTAGGATTTAGTATATTTCCTTTTGCTAAGTCAAGAACATTAAGTTGTTTATTTTTTGGTTGTTTCCTTTTTTTGTAATTTTCCATTGTGCATTTTTAGATCTTTTCCTTTCTTCTTTTTGAGTCGACCCTAGAGGGCCAATGCTGCTTCAGCATTGTAGTTCAATAACTTTGTTGCCCCATATTAATAAAGATTTGAATTTTCTTCCAAAGATTCTTTGCGCACAAAGCTCTCTTGTTAGCTCTAAACCTAGTTGAGATCCCTACTCCTAGAGTTAGAGTTATGATTTATAACGAAGCTTCTAACACCTCGTGTTGTTCACTTCAGCCCACCACCCCAAACACACGCCCAAACTACCCTAAGAAGCCTAAGGCCGAGTTTCTCGTCCGAGCTCCTTGCACCCGGTTCGAAAGCATCACATTCACAATCCAAAGCTTGTATCATTTCAAAAATGGTATTGTCAGCTGTGTAGTTCATCGTGATGTGAAACTTATGACATTTCGAAAATATAATATTTTGCGATAGACACATAAAAAACGAGTGAATAAAAAAAGGTGTGCAACACGAGGACTTCCCAGGAGATCACACATCCCAGTACTAGTCTCGCCCAAGCACGCTTAACTGTAGAGTTCTGATGGGATCCGGTGGAGTATTGGTGTTATGATCGCACCCGGTAGTACATGTCATGCATAAATATGTTATTCATCCACATTTTCAATATTTCTTCTTGAGCCCTACGTGATAAAAAAGAACCCACATGATGTGTGGGCCTCGTCTACATGGTTGGAATATTTTGGATCATCGATGCGATGAGTTTGTGAGGGCCGATGAAACGGTTTTGAGGTCATGATTGATATTGCATGAGAAAAATGTCCGAAAGAGCATCTAAACATCAAAATTTAGGGTCAAAAACGTTTCCAATCGGTTTTTGGCTATTGATGTGACAGAGATCTTTGAGAGAGCTTTCCTAAATGGTACTTTTGGGTGTGTAGTTCATCGCAGTGTGAAACTTGTCGCATTTTGAAAATACAATGTTTTGCTATAGACACGTAAATACTGAGTGAATAAAAAAAAGGGATATACACGAGGACTTCCCAAGAGGTCACCCATCCAAGCACGCTTAACTACGGAGTTCTGATTGGATCTGGTCCATTAGTGTTAGTATGATCGCAACCGTTAGTAAATGTTATGCAATCGTAAATATGCCCTTCATCCACTTTTACAATGTTTCTTCTTGTTCTCCACGAGACAAAGAAGAATCCACATGTTTGTGGGCCTCATCTAGATGGTTGAAAAATTTTGGATCATCGATGCGATGAGTTTGAGATGGCCGATAAAACAGTTTTGAGGTCGTGAGTGCTTCCGCTCGAGAAACAAAAGGCCCGTAAGAGGATCTAAACATCAAAATTCAGGGTCGAAAACATTTCCAATCGGTCTATTGGACCCATTGTCATGTCAAAAATCTTTGAGATGGCTTTCCAAAATGGTATTGTTAGCTGTGTAGTTCATCGCCGTGTAAAATTTATGGCATTTCGAAAATCCAATGCTTTGCGATACACACATAAAAAGCGAAAATAAAAAAGGGGTGCAACACGAAGAATTCCCAGGAGGTCACCCATCCTAGTACTACTCTCACCCAAGTACGCTTAACTATAGAGTTCTGATGGGATCCAGTGCATTAGTGGTGGTATGATCGCACCCGATAGTACATGTGATACAACCGTAAATATGTTGTCCATCTACTTTTTTAATGTTTCTTCTTGAACTCCATGTGATAAAGAAGAACCCACACGATATGTGGGCCTGGTCTAGATGGTTGAAACGTATTGGATTGTTGATGCGATGAGTTTTAGATTGTCGATAAAATGGTTTTGAGTTCGTGATTGCTTTAACCCGAGAAAAACGTCCGAAAGATCATTTAAACATAAATTTTTGGGGTCAAAAACATTTCCAATCAGTCTTTGGCTATTGGTGCATCAGATATCTTTGAGAAACGTTTCTTAAATGGTATTGTCGGCTGTGTAGTTCATCGCCATGTGAAACTTATGGCATTTCGAAAATACAATGTTTTGCGATAGAAACATAAAAATAGAGTGAATAAAAAAAGGGGCGCAACGCAAGGACTTCCCAAGATGTCACCCATCCTAGTACTACTCTCGCCCAAGCGTGCTTAACTGCAGAGTTCTGATGGGATCCGGTCCATTAGTGCTAGTATGATCGCACCCGTTAGTAGATGTTATTCAATCGTAAATATGCACTTCATCCACTTTTAGAATGTTTCTTCTTGTGCTCCACGTGATAAAGAAGGATCCACATGTTTGTTGGCCTCTTCTAGATGATTGAAACATTTTGGATCGTCGATGCGATGAGTTTGAGATGGCCGATAAAATTGTATATAGGTCGTGATTGTTTCTGCTCGAGAAAAAAGGTCTGAAAAAGCATCTAAACATCAAAATTCGGGTTTGAAAGCATTTCCAATCGGTCTTTTGGACCTATTGTCTTGCCCGAGATCTTTGAGATGGCTTTCCGAAATGGTATTCTTGGTTGTGTAGTTCATCGCGGGTGAAGGTTATGAAATGATACCATGAACATTTTCACCCAAGCACACTTAACTGCAGAGTTCTGATAGGATCCAATGCATTAGTGGTGGTATGATCGCACCCGATAGTACATGTCATGCAATCGTAAATATGCTGTCCATGCACTTTTTCAATGTTTCTTCTTGAACTCCACGTGATAAAGAAGAATCCACACGATGTGTGGGCCTCGCCTATATGGTTGAAACGTATTCTATCGTTGATGCGATGAGTTTGGGATGGCCGATAAAACAGATTTGAGGTCATGATTGCTTTTGCCCAAGAAAAACGTTCGAACAAAAATTTAAACATCAAAATTTGGAGTCAAAAACAATCCCAATCGGTCTTCATCCTATGGGCCCATCAGAGACCTTTGAGAAAGCTTTCCGAAATGGCAGTTTCGGCTGTGTATTTCATCGCGGTGTGAAACTTATTAAATTTCGAAAAAACAAAGTTTTGGGATAGACACACTAAAAGCGAGTTAACAAAAAAGGGATGCAACACGAGGACTTCCAACGAGGCCACCCATCCCAGTACTACTTTCGCCCAAGCACACTTAACTGTGGGGTTCTAATGCGATCCGATGCATTAGTGCGGGTATGATCGCACCGATTGTAAATTCATGCAATCTTAAATATGCTCTTCATCTACTTTCTCAATGTTTCTTCTTGGGCTCCACGTGATAAAGAAGAATCCACACGATGTGTCAGCCTCTTCTAGATTGTTGAAATGTTTGGGATCGTTGATGCGATCAGTTTGAGATGGCTGATAAAATAGTTTTGAGGTCGTGATTGCTTCCGCCCGAGAAAAACATCCGGAAGAGCATCTAAAAATCAAAATTTGGGGTCGAATCATTTTAAACCGGTCTTTAACTTATTGGCCTCTCAGGGATCTTTGAGAGTGCTTTCTGAAATGGTATTGCCGGATCTGTAGTTTTTCGCGGTGTGAAACTTATGGCATTTCGAAAATAGAATATTTTGCGATAGATACATAAAAGTGAGTGAATAAAAAGGGATGCAAAAGTATGGCTTCCCAAGAGGTCACCCATCATAGTAATACTTTCACCCAATCAGGCTTAACTGCAGCGTTCTGATGGGATCTGGTGCATCAGTGCTAGTATGATCGCACCCGATAGTACATGTCATGCAACCATAAATATGCTCTTCATCCACATTTTCAATGTTTCTTCTTGAGCTACACATAATAAAGAAGAATCCACACGATGTGTGGGCATCGTCTTGATGGTTGAAATTTTTTTCGATCGTTGATGCGATGAGTTTGAGATGGCCGATAAAACGGTTTTGAGGTCGTGATTGATTCCGTTCGAGAAAAATGTAAAGAAGAGCATCTAAACATCAAAAATTTTGGGTCAAAAACATTTCCAATCGGCCTTTGACATATTAGCTTGAAAGAGATCTTTGAGAGAGCTTTCTGAAATGGTATTGTTTCCTGTGTAGTTCATCGCGGTGTGAAAGTTATGGCATTTCGAAAATGCAATGTTTTGCGATAGAAACATTAAAAGCGAGTGAATAAAAAATGAGTGAAACATGTGTACATCGCAGGAGGCCACCCATCCCATGAATACTATCGCTCAAGCATGGTTAACTGCGGAATTCTGATGGGTTCCGGTGAATTAATGCTGGTATGATTGAACTCGATAATACATGTCAAGCAATCGTAAATATGCTGTCCATCCACTTTTACAATGTTTCTTCTTGAACTCCATGTGATAAAGAAGAATCCAAACGATGTGTGGGCCTCGTCTAGATGGTTGAAATGTTTTTAATCATCGATGTGATGAGTTTGAGATGGCTGATAAAACGATTTTGAGGTCGTGATTGCTTCCGCCCGAGAAAACATCCGAAAGATCATCTAAACATCAAATTTTGGGGTCGAAAACATTTCCAATCGGTGTTCGACGTATTGGCCGGTTAGAGATCTTTGAGTGAGTTTTCCAAATTTGTATTGTCGGTTGTGTTGTCCGTCGCGGTGTAAAATTTATGGCATTTCGAAAATTCAATTTTTTACGCTAGACACATAAATAGCAAGTGAATAAAAAAGGGATGCAACACGAGGACTTCCCAGGTGGTCATCCATCCCAGTACTACTCTCGCCCAAGCACGCTTCATTCCAAAGTTCAGATAGGATCCGGTGCATTTACACTACAAGAAAACATTAATATTTCCGATGGCATTTCCGACGGTAATAAAATCGTCGGAAATTTCCAACGCCTAAGCGTCGTTTTTCCGATGGAATACCAAGGGAAATTAGTTCATCGGTGTTCCGTCGGTAATTTCCGATGCCACCAATACCGTTGGGAAATCGATGGTAAAACCTGATGGATTTCCGTCCATTTTCCGATGAACATGTTGGCATCGGTACATCCTCTAGAAGCCATCGGAAATTTCTGATGCTATTCAGACCGTCGAGATTTTTCCGATGACTTCCCGACGGAATGTTGTTTTTACTATCCGTCTAGAATCTATCGGGAATATACCGATGGGCTGACGTCAAGTATCAATGGTTAGTCGTCAGAAATATCCGACCGTGGTCCAAAACCGTCTGAAATCCATCAGAAAAGGAAGAATAATCTATTAAAATGTTGTGATTATCCGGTAGTGGTCGGAAACTATCAAAAATCTGTCGGAAATGGAAGAATAATCTATTAAAAGATTGTGATTATCCGGTCGTTGTTGGAAACCATTGGAAATCCGTCGGAAATGGGAATATTCCTAAGAATAATCTATTAAAAATTTATGATTATCTGTTAAATATTCGTAATAATCTCTTAAAAATCCAAAATATTTTTTTTTAAAAAAATTCATGATAATCTTGTAATTTTCAATATAAATACGCTATGATGTTTCACAATTTTACCAGAACAAAAAAACTTAAAAATATGTCTTATTCGGGTTCTTATGAGTATTTTTGATCGTGGATGGATAAACCTCGGTATGATTCAACAACGGGGGAATTGACTGATGAATTTGCACAAGGTGTTAAAGAGTTCATGACATTTGCATCAAACAATAGCATGACATCGGAATACGGTAAACTGTATTGTCCGTGTATTAAATATTGAAATCATAGATTAATCTTTATTAGAGAAGTACGTAATCATTTGTATAGGACTGGATTTATGCCGGGTTACAAAATTTGGTATTCACATGAAGAAACTGATGCAACGATGCAATATTATGGTAATACTTCAAAAAGGTTAGATAGTACGAATGTTTGGGTAGAGGAAGCGGCATCACAAGTTGATATAAACGGAGGTACTGTTCAGATGGTAAATGATGCATTTCGTGAACAAAGAGCATCATACATTGAAGATAATAGCAGAATAGAGGAACCTAATTTGGAAGCCTGGAAATTTTTTGATATATTAGATGCATCCAAGCAGCCTTTGTATAAAGGATGTAGAGATGGATTATCACCTTTATGGGCTGCAAGCAGCTTGATGACGATAAAGATGGATTTCAACTTGGCTGAAGATTGTGTGAATGCGATAGATGTTTTTTGTTAGAGATATATTACTTGAAGATAATATTGCACCTGCTTCATATTACGAGGTTCAAAAACTTGTAGCTGGTCTTTGATTGCCATATCAAATGATCGATGTATGTATTGACAACTACATGATCTATTGGAGAAATGATGAAAACCGCATGAAGTGCCGATTTTGTCACAAACCTCGATTTCAAGAGACAAGCGGCAGAGTACCTATTCCGCATAAATGGATGTGGTATTTGCCATTAACAGAGAGGTTAAAGAGTTTATATCAATCTGAACACACGGAAAAACCTATGGGATGGCATGCAGAACATAATTCGAATGGAGAAATTGTGTATCCCTCGGATGCATAAGTATGGAAACATTTTCAACACGTTTATCCTAGTTTTGCATATGAGCCTAGGAACGTATACCTCGGGTTATCTACAGATGGATTCAATTCGTTTGGGAAGCATGGGAGACAATACTCGTTGTGGCTAGTTATCGTGACACCTTATAATTTGCCTCCTTCGTTGTGCATGAAACGAGCATTTTTGTTTCTAACAATTCTCGTCCCCGGTCAAGAGCGTCCTAAACGATCGCTTGATATTTTCTTGCAGCCACTTATTCAAGAGTTAAAAATATTGTGGGAAAATGGTGTTGAAGCATTCGATGTTTCCAACCAACAGAACTTCTTGATGCGAGCAGTACTTATGTGGACCATAAGTGATTTTTCAGCATATGGTATGTTATCAGGATGGTCAATGCATGAAAGATTAGCATGCCCATATTGTCAAGATAATAGTGATGCGTTCCAAATGAAACACGGACAAAGACTAGTTGGTTCGATTGTCATCGTCAATTTCTACCACAAGATCATCCATATCGCCGGATCAAGACATTGTTTAGGAAAAATAAAATTTTGTTTGATGGTCCACCTCCTATTATTGACGGGAATTATATGATGACTCAACTAAGAGATTTTGGTGCTGAGAGAACGGCTTCATGTGGAGGTAACGGACATTACCTAGTTGATGGTTGTGGCGAATACCATAATTGTCACAAGAAGAGTTTTTTTGGGATTTACCATATTGGAAGGACCATTTGTTGCGTCATAATCTAGATGTTATGCACATTGAGAAGAATTTTTTCGGCAACATAATGAATACCATTCTAAATGTGCAAGGAAAAACAAAAGATAATTTGAAAGCTATATTTTATTTGCCGGATATTTGTTCCCGGAAGGAACTACATGTAATGTCAAATAGAAAATTATTGTCTCCCGCATTCCAGTTGGATGTGCATGCAAAAGATGAATTCTTTGACTTGATTAAGCATAGTATCAAATTTCCAGATGGATACGCATCTAATCTTCGTAATTGCGTTGATAGTATTGAAGGCAAATTTTCAGTGATGAAAAGTCATGATTGTCATGTTGTCATGCAAAGACTATTCCCATTTTCCTTTAGCGATCTTCTGCCTAAAAATGTCCACAGAGCAATTGCAGGTATGTTTACATTATTTTATATATAAATAATCATAATTTCATATATTATATGATATTACCCTTTTTATGTAGGGATTGGTGCTTTTTCTGAGATTTATGTACAAAAACACTTACTACAGACGATATCCAAAATTTGGAGGAAAAAATACCGGTTCTCATTTGTAACCTGGAGAAAATATTTCCACCAGCGTTTTTTGATGTTATGCAGCATCATCCTATTCAGCTCCCTATAGAAGCAGCGCTTGGAAGACCTGTTCAGTACCGATGGATGTATCCTTTTGAGAGATATATATTCCACCTAAAGAAAAAAGTTAAAAATCTTGCCAGAGTTGAAGGTTCAATCATCGCACAAAGTATTAATGAAGAAACATCTAACTTTGCCAGCTACTATTTTCCATCGCAAGTCCAAAAAAAAAATAGATGCCTTGCAGGACATGATGTTGGAGGAAAAAAACCAAGCTATCCAGTGTATGTGCCAGAAATATTTGCACAAATTGGACGTTTAAGTGGAAAAGGTAAGACATGACGCCTATCAGATGAGGAATACAATCACTTGCATTTGTATATTTTGACAAATTGCGATGATGTTTTGGAATATGAAAAGTACTTCCAATTAAATTTTGATTTTAATTGTTATTATAATTTATTGTTAATTATTTTGTTCATAATTAACAGGATATACATGAAACAAATACGTGTTCATTATTCAGATTACACAGAGAATGAGTTGGTAGACTTAAAAAAATCGAATTTGCAAGATGGTTGCATTTTTATGTAGATGTTACCACAATTATGTAATATTCAATAATAGTTTTCCTATATATATAATTAACTACATTCCATTATTTTGCAGGTCACTACAGGTCCTTCTATGGGGATAACGTTTCCCAAATGATTAGTTGAGTTGGTGAGTGGAGAACATTTACTACAAAATCTTATCCAATGTACTGCACTCGTGGATATGCTTTTAAGATTCATCGCGAAGAAAACTCACAAACAACTTGTAATTATGGTGTATCATCTCAATTGGGAGAAATTGTATACAACGGTGTTCTTCGTGAAATATTAGAAGTTCACTATCCAGGAATGATTGATTTGAGGTTTATTATGTTCTATTGTGACTGGTATGACCCTGTCATGGGTCAACGTGTAGACGAATTCGGTGTTACATCAGTCCACTCTCATAAGCGATATCGAAAATATGATTATTTTATACTTGCATCCCAAGCGGACCAAGTTTCTTACATTCGATATCCTAGTGTGAGAAATAAGCAAGATCCTTGGATTATAGTGACCTCAATACATACTAGAAGAATGCTATGTGGTATTACCGAAGAAGACTCTATGCAACAAAGCACCATTGGTAACTTAGGTTCCATTGAAACTTCTCTTGAAATTAACCTTGTTGTTGATGACACCACTCACGAAGATTACAACGTGTTTCAAGATTCAGAAGAAGAGATTGACGAGTTTGACGACCAAAATTCAGCTAATTTGGAATGTTCGTCAGACTCATAATAAATTTGTGATAATAACGTTTTATTTCTTTCCATTCATTAATTATATATAAATTATCTTTTTCTAATAATAGTTCATTTCACATTATTATAATTAAAATAAATTATAGTAAACCGAAAAATATTGAAAATAAATATTTATGATTTTATTTTTAAATTTATATGCAGAAATATATATTTTTCAGAATATACTCACCCGACGGATTTCCGACGGCTATGGTAATTGCATCGGAAATCCATCGATAATCATCTAATTTATGATTTTATTTTTACATTTATCCATATATTTTTTAACTTTTTTAATTTAATATATTTTTGAAATATTGATTTACGTAACTGACGAATTTTTGATGGTTTTGGTAATTCCGTCGGAAATCCGTCGATAATCATCTAATTTATAATTTTATTTTGAAATTTATCTATATATTTTTAACTTTTTTAATTTAATAGATTTTTGAAATATTGATTTAGGTAACCGATGGATTTCCGACGGCCTCGGTAACTCCGTCGGAAAGCCGTCGGAAAACCATCAAAAACGTAATAGCAACGTGGACATACTATTTGTCGATCATGCATATGATCTAAGCCGTCCGACGGATTTCCGACGGATTCCCGATGGCTATGCACGGAAAACGTAATTACCAATGCGGGCTTTCGTAAAAATATTTATTTCATTCCCGATGGAAATTGCCGTCGGAAATTTTTAATATAACCTACGGCCGTTTCTTCTCTTTTCTCTCTCGCGTTTCTCTCCAACAAAATCTTTTTGCCTCCCCGCCGCATTGTCACCGGAAATCGCCGCTGTCGTCGCCGGAATTGGACATGTGGTCGTAAATCATGTAAGATATCTAGCATATATATCATAATCTTGATTAGGTGAATTTGATACTGTAGTGTTTATGATAACATAGAACTCTATTTAAAATGTCGTCCTGAATTGTTCATTGACTTAATTCTTCTTCCTTAGTGTATTATATATACATATATAGATATCCATAGTCTTTCTGTTCAGTACGCGGTTGATCCTAAATTCGTAAATAGCTTGATTTGGCAAGTTCGGATCATGTGTTTGAAACCAAGTACTCAGCAGTAGAGATTAAACAATCATGTTTAATTGTTTGAAAATCTATAAATATACTGTTCGGTTTAACATCGGTTTTTATGTTAGGGGAACTAATTTATTTTTCCAGCATTTTGTTCAACTTTTGGATGCTTATATGTTTTTGTTAGAGTTCTCTTCAATGAGCATCATCTTCAATGAGCATTAACGATGATGGATACGCAAAATAGACTTAAACCATTATTTTTAGAATTTGGTCATTTTTAGAATTCTATCTTTGTAAAATAATAGATGTTTGAATGTTATAAATGAAAACGATATGTATTCATATAGTTATACATACACAGTTATACTTTGTTATATTTATAAAAACTTAGAAAATGTGTTGTCTTTGTTGCATTGTATGAGTAATTTTTTTGTTGCATTGTATGAGTACCAACAATCAAATTACATTAGTTTTTCATTCAATGTATCATAAAAATCAAAATCTAAATTTTACTTAACTTTTGTTTTAAAAGTTAAGAAAAACATTTTATTTTATATGAAATAATATGATTTATTATCTATATAAAAATTATTCAACTAATAATAAAAATTACAAAATACAAACGATTGCGAGAGTGAAAACTAATTAATTTTATATTAAAATTTGCAAAAATTCTTTAAAAAATTTTCATTAAAATAAAAAATAATTGATTATTATTTTAAATAATTTAATGTTTCAAAAAAATGGCAAATAGTAAATGTAAATACACTAATAAAATATTACAATAATAGTGTTTAATTGTCATATAAAGAGTATCAAAGACGTGGTGAGTTGTCTACTCTGAGTTATATACCAACTCAAGTTTCAGAATCTACAAATGATTCTTTCTGACCAATGACAATTGGAATTGGTTCAGCAGCCTAGTCGTGAACTTCTCACTTTTTTCGATCTGAGACATCAAGGAAATTCGACATGATAAATTAAATTTTCTATAATTATATTTAAAATAATTATTTTATCGCTATTCTAATAAAAATTCATAGGTTTGGTATTTCAATAAAGCAAATCTATATTAAAGATGCTTCATTCTGTATTGAACAAACCATATACCAAATTTAGAGATACTCCGTACGAAGAATGTCAAATTTGGTTCATGACGTTTACGGTACGTTAATTTATTTTTAAATAGATAATGGTTTTAAATAGTTTTTAATAATATTTTTTAGTAATATATAAGTAAATTTTGCAGTAAGAATTTACATGGGATCCCATGAACACAAAATTGGTGGAAGAAACTTTTCAAAAAGAGGTTGTAGTACAATTTTCCCGCCATATGAACGTGTGGAAACAAAAATGGAAAAAGTGAAAAGATAAACCCAGAGGGTTGAATGAGTCGGTTTGGAACGACTTTATTCGTTATTGGGAACCGTCCAACGCTGAGGTCATCTCGAGAAGTAATTCGGAAAACCGGAAGAGCGACCGAGGAGGCAAAGGCATTTACATTTACAATGCCCGATCGACTAGTTTTTTTAGATGAGCCGATCAATTGGTAAATTAATTATAATATTAATTTTATTTATTATTATTTGAATTTTTTAAACTATTAATTTATAATTTTTTTACTTAGACACAAGAATTTGGAGCGCCTACAGATCACTTGCAACTTCTCGAGGTCGTCCACACGAACAAAAAGACTCATCGCATCCAAAATGGTCTCTTTAGCGAGATCATCAAAAAAATAAAAAATAAAAAAATGATATTTTAACACAGTAGTCTCAAGTTGGTTCTTCATCTTCTATCGCCGAATTGCCTTGTTTGAGATTAACCATCTCGTTCTTGGTGTAAGTTTTATTTTTTTATTTGATATTGTATTCATTTCTAATAATATTTTTTTGTTTTTACAGAAAATACCATTTTCTAAGGATCGTCATCCAGGACTCGTAGAGTTGCAGATACCGGTGGCGTAACATCTGTAGTTAGAAACGAGGAGAATGAACTACTAAAACAACAAATGGCGGCTATGTAGATTGAGTTGAATAATCTCAAAAATATTGTATAAATGATGAGAAACAAATTTTTTGATAACTCTTTTTATCCTCCTTCTCCTCCTGCCCCTACGATGTAATTTGTATTAACAATTAAACAATTATTATATTTATAATTAGAATATTATATTTTTAATTGAATTAATATTTTTTAAAAATATTTAAAAATATTAATTAAATTTGTTTTAATATTTTTATATAATTGTTTAATATTCTAATTAATATTTATTAAAAAAATTAATAATTTTATTTTAATAGAAATATTAATTGTTTTTAATATATTTATTAAAAATATTAAAAACAATTAATATTTATATTAAAATAAAGATTTTAATTTTTTTAATTATTTGGTTATTTTCGACAGATGCCATCGTCGGAAATTATCGATGGACATTTCCGTCGGAAATTATCGACGGACATTTCCGTCGGAAATTATCGACGGACATTTCGGTCGGATATATGTCGGAACATTCCCAACGGGTAAAAACTGTCGGAAAACAACATCGGTTCACATTCCCAATGGTAGCAGTCATCAGAAAACTGTCCATTGCAAATACGTTGGTAAGTTCTGACGGAAGAAGTCCATCGAATATCCTCCGGAGTGTTCCGACGGCGTGAGCCATCGAATATCCATCGGAAGTTTCCAACGAAAGAGATCCATCAAATTTCCGTCGATATTTTCCGACGGCATAAACCCATCGTCAATCCATCATAAGTTCCGGACGCCGACGTTGATCGCCAAACCATCAGCAATTCCCAATCCTTTCCCGACGGAAATTGAATTCCGATGAAATAGTCCCGACGGACATTTGTTGTTGGAAAGTAGTCGGGAATTGGTATTCCCGACGGATTTCCGACGAATATAGCCATTGGGATTTTGATGTTTTCTTGTAGTGTTAGTATTGGTATGATCGCAGCCGATAATACATGTCGTGCAATCGTAAATATGCTCTTCATCCAATTTTTCAATGTTTCCTCTTGAGCTCCACGTGATAAAGAAGAATTCACACAATGTTTGGGCCTCGTCAATATGGATAAATGATTTAAATCATCAGTGCGATGAGTTTGAGATGGCCGATAAAACGGTTTTAAGGTCGTGATTGCTTCAACCCAAGAAAAACGTCTGCTAGAGCATCTAAACATCATAATTTTGGGTCAAAAACGTTTCCAATTGGTCTTTGACCTATTGGCCCCTCAGAGATCTTTGAGAAAGCTTTCCAAAATAGTATTTTTGGTTGTGTAGTTCATCGCGGTGTGAAACTAATGGCATTCCGAAAATACAATGTTTTGCGATTGACAAATAAAAAGCGAGTGAACAAAAAAAGGGGTACAACACAAGGACTTCCCATGAG
>JAENJI010000597.1:6324-19186 GCA_018901935.1 Pugionium cornutum
TTGACTTTTTATAAATCGAAATATTTAATATTAAAATAATAATAAAATCACTCTTGACAGTAATATATGTTGTATACGTAAATCCTAGATATGACAATATGCGGAATTCATCCACGAAAATGAAAAACAAGGGGGGTTGATAAAGGGATGAATAGATGGGACGCATAACCGGATATGCTAAAATGAAAATACGAAAAAAAAAAAGGGCTGATGAGATCGAAATAATGAATCATAAATAGAGTTCCGTTTCGAATTCGCTAGATAAAGTCTTGCCTATTATGATAAATAAATCAAAGACTTTCCGCAAAAATTTTTTTATTCATATATTTTTTATTTTAAAACTAGGTTTCGGTTAGTTGAGCTTGAAAATGACTATTCCTTCATTGAAATTGAATAAGTAAAAAATTGAATTGCACATTCGCTTGGGTGGTACCAACGAAATTGAGTGCTTACTCCCATTTATTATTGTATTATTGAATTAACCGATCAATTTGCTATCGAAGATTTTTTCTGTATTCGAAAAATTTCGCAACAAAATTTAACATATTTTTTTATTATGAGAATAAATCCTACTACTTCGGATCCAGAGGTTTCGATACGTGAAAAAAAAAAACCTGGGACGTATTGCCCAAATCATTGGTCCGGTACTGGATGTAGCCTTTCCCCCGGGCAAGATGCCTAATATTTACAATGCTCTGGTGGTTAAGGGTCGAGATACTCTTGGTCAAGAAATTAATGTGACTTGTGAAGTACAGCAATTATTAGGAAATAATCGAGTTAGAGCTGTAGCTATGAGTGCGACAGAGGGTTTAAAGAGAGGAATGGACGTGGTTGATATGGGAAATCCTCTAAGTGTTCCAGTTGGCGGAGCGACTCTAGGACGAATTTTCAACGTGCTTGGGGAACCTGTTGATAATTTAGGTCCTGTCGATACTCGCACAACATCTCCTATCCATAAATCCGCGCCTGCTTTTATACAATTAGATACAAAATTATCTATTTTTGAAACAGGAATTAAAGTAGTAGATCTTTTGGCCCCTTATCGTCGTGGGGGAAAAATCGGACTATTCGGCGGGGCTGGCGTGGGTAAAACAGTACTAATTATGGAATTGATTAACAACATTGCCAAAGCTCATGGTGGTGTATCCGTATTTGGTGGAGTAGGCGAACGGACTCGTGAAGGAAATGATCTTTACATGGAAATGAAAGAATCAGGAGTCATTAATGAACAAAATCTTGCGGAATCAAAAGTAGCCCTAGTCTACGGTCAGATGAATGAACCGCCGGGAGCTCGTATGAGAGTTGGTCTGACTGCCTTAACTATGGCAGAATATTTTCGAGATGTTAATGAGCAAGACGTACTTCTATTTATCGACAATATCTTCCGTTTCGTACAAGCAGGATCCGAGGTATCCGCTTTATTGGGTAGAATGCCTTCTGCTGTGGGTTATCAACCCACCCTTAGTACCGAAATGGGTTCTTTACAAGAAAGAATTACTTCTACGAAAAAAGGGTCCATAACTTCTATTCAAGCAGTTTATGTACCTGCAGACGATTTGACTGACCCCGCTCCTGCCACCACATTTGCACATTTAGATGCGACTACCGTACTATCAAGAGGATTAGCTGCCAAAGGTATCTATCCAGCGGTAGATCCTTTAGATTCAACGTCAACTATGCTACAACCTCGAATCGTTGGCGAGGAACATTATGAAACTGCGCAACAAGTCAAGCAAACTTTACAACGTTACAAGGAGCTTCAGGACATTATAGCTATCCTGGGGTTGGACGAATTATCTGAAGAGGATCGCTTAACCGTAGCAAGAGCGCGAAAAATTGAGCGTTTCTTATCACAACCCTTTTTCGTAGCAGAAGTATTCACAGGTTCTCCGGGAAAATATGTTGGTCTAGCGGAAACAATTAGAGGGTTTAAATTGATCCTTTCTGGAGAATTTGATTCTCTTCCTGAACAGGCCTTTTACTTAGTGGGTAACATCGATGAAGCTACTGCGAAGGCTACGAACTTAGAAATGGAGAGTAAATTGAAGAAATGACCTTAAATCTTTGTGTACTGACTCCGAATCGAATTGTTTGGGATTCAGAAGTAAAAGAAATCATTTTATCTACTAATAGTGGACAAATTGGCGTATTACCAAATCACGCGCCGATTGCCACAGCTGTTGATATAGGTATTTTGAAAATACGCCTTAATAACCAATGGTTAACGATGGCTCTGATGGGTGGTTTTGCTAGAATAGGCAATAATGAAATCACTATTTTAGTAAATGATGCAGAGAAGAATAGTGACATTGATCCACAAGAAGCTCAGCAAACTCTTGAAATAGCAGAAGCTAACTTGAGAAAAGCTGAAGGCAAGAGACAAACAATTGAGGCAAATCTAGCTCTCAGACGAGCTCGGACACGAGTCGAGGCTCTCAATACGATTTGATTTTGTAACTAGCTGACGTGTAAAAAAAAAGAATGTATAAAAAAAATAGGATCGAAAAGCGAGAAAAACAATAAAAGAAAAAAAGCTGGTTACAAAAACTTATTAGACACCATGGATCATGGTGTCTAATAAGTTATACCTACTATTGGATTTGAACCAATGACTCCTGCCGTATGAAAGCAATACTCTAACCACTGAGTTAAGTAGGTTATTTATCCTCGTAAAGAGAAGGCAAAGGGCTACCTATCACATCGATAGGATTATAAATCCAATATTATTTCTAAGCAATACCACTAAACACCGAGATCAAAGAGATATAATGTTCGATCATGTAATATTAATCTTGACAAGAAATTATCTACATGATAAGATAAAA
Source organism: Pugionium cornutum (assembly GCA_018901935.1). Taxonomy (NCBI): domain Eukaryota; kingdom Viridiplantae; phylum Streptophyta; class Magnoliopsida; order Brassicales; family Brassicaceae; genus Pugionium; species Pugionium cornutum. The sequence continues at coordinate 9,150 of JAENJI010000597.1, forward strand.
TGTGTATCACAAACACAAGGGCTATAGCTCAGTTAGGTAGAGCACCTCGTTTACACGTGCGCCAAAGTTTTTCAGAGGAGTCCATCACGCAATCAAACCAATTGATTGATCTTATTAATAAATCGATGTCTTACTCCATGACTTTTTTTTTAGGAAAAAAAGAGGAGAACAATAGCCTGACATTAGGTCCTATTAAAGTACCCCGTTTAGGTAGGGAATGAATAGAACCCATCATTGATTTGAGATATTGATAGGGTGAATACCCAGTCTACTTAATGCTAGGCAGAATGAGTATAAGGAACTCAAAAATTCTCTTTTCGTCCTATGAACCTTAAGGTGTATCAAGTTTCATGTTTGATTTTTTAATCAGGATGTTAGAGACTATATTTAACTTAAGTTGATCTAGACCAAAAGCAAACCTACGTCAAGAGAAACCAACCCTTCTTTGAAACACTTTGGTAGTTCTTCTGTATTGTATTAGAATTAAAAAATAATCAATCAGAGTACTTGGAACCATTTCTTATCTTTTTTTTTAAGAAAAAATATGGTAGACTAACTGATCTTTCTATCAGTTAATGAAAGAGCCCAATGCAAAAAAAAATGCATGTTGGGTCTTTGAAAGAGTTCGAATCATTTTGATAATAAAAAGTTCGAACTCTTTTACCGAGCAGGTCTACGGTTCGAGTCCGTATAGCCCTAAATTAGAAATTTATTCTAATAAATGACATTCAAATCAAAATAATTGGATAATTTTTTTATTTTTTTACTTAATTATTGTATTCTTTATTTCTAACTGATTACTTTCAATTGCTTGGTTCATAAAAAAATTCCCATACCCTAGTCCTGGGGATCGTTCAGAATAAAACAGAAAACCTAATTTAATTTCTTTTATTTCAAGGGATCCAATCACTATCTATCGATATATCTAGATAGATACTTATAATTTAGAATAAACTTTTTTCTTCATTAATTTTCATAGTCGTAAGTGGATTTTTTATATGAATTTTCCTCGTTCACTGGCTACAATCAAAAAGTTCATAATACTTTCTTTTTTGTATCCCCACTCAATCTTGGTTACTTTTTTTCTGACACAGCCCTGTTAAAAGTAAAAGATACAAACAGAAATCTAATTAAATTCAACCCAAATTAAATCTATCTAATACTAAGTAAGATGGGTATGGTAAAGTCTTACTGGATTTTTTATACGTCAGAATTTTAAAAACGAAGAGATTTTTCTAAATTTTATTTATTTATAAATAAAACAGAAACAAATTTTCATAAACAGAAATACAAAAAAAATTACTAGTTATTAATCATATTAATATTATATTATTAATATTAGAAACTATTAGTAATAGAAACATGGAAATATTAAGTAATAAGTGTACTGAAAATAAGATTACAATCAATAAATCTTAAAACGAGACGTCTACCACAGCAACCAAACGAAAATAAATGATTCGATTAACCTGAATTTTTTTTTTACTCAAGAGTTCTATATCCCTTGTCCAATCCACTCCGATTGGAATTTACTAAGCGGGTATTTTTCCACATTCATAGGAGTTCGTCTATGTTTCTGCTTTATGAATATGATATTTTCTGGGCATTTTTAATAATATCAAGTGCTATTCCTGTTTTGGCATTTCTAATTTCCGGAGTTTTATCTCCAATTAGGAAGGGGCCAGAGAAACTTTCTAGTTATGAATCAGGTATAGAACCGATCGGGGATGCTTGGTTACAATTTAGAATCCGTTATTATATGTTTGCTCTAGTTTTTGTTGTTTTGATGTTGAAACTGTTTTTCTGTATCCGTGGGCAATGAGTTTCGATGTACTAGGGGTATCCGCTTTTATCGAAGCTTTCATTTTCGTGCTTATCCTAATTCTTGGTTTAGTTTATGCATGGCGAAAAGGAGCATTGGAATGGTCTTAGTTCGTTTCCTGAATACTTGTACAATAACAATAAAAAAAAAAGTAAAAAAAACCATTGAAACAATTATGAATTCCATTAAGTTTCCCGTACTTGATCGAACAACAAAAAATTCAGTTATTTCAACTACGTTAAATGATCTTTCAAATTGGTCAAGACTTTCCAGCCTATGGCCGCTTCTTTATGGTACCAGTTGTTGTTTCATTGAATTTGCCTCATTAATAGGCTCCCGATTTGACTTTGATCGTTATGGGCTAGTACCAAGATCAAGTCCTAGACAGGCGGACCTTATTTTAACAGCAGGTACAGTAACAATGAAAATGGCTCCTTCTTTAGTGAGATTATATGAACAAATGCCTGAACCAAAGTATGTTATTGCTATGGGAGCGTGTACAATTACAGGGGGGATGTTCAGTACCGATTCTTATAGTACTGTTCGAGGAGTTGATAAGCTAATTCCTGTAGATGTCTATTTACCGGGTTGTCCACCTAAACCAGAAGCTGTTATAGACGCTATAACAAAGCTTCGTAAGAAAATAGCTAGAGAAATCTATAAGGATCGAATTAGACCTCAACAGGGTAATCGGTGTTTTACTACCAATCACAAGTTTTTTGTTGTACGCAGTACACATACTGGAAATTATGATCAAGAATTACTCTATCCACCATCATCTACTTCAGAGATCTCTACTGAAACATTTTTTAAATACAAAAGTCCAGTATCTTCCCACGAATTAGTGAATTAGGGAGGATTTTAGAGAATCAGAAAAAAATCTTCATAAATTAGAACTCATGGTAAATGTGAAATACTTATTTTATATAAAAAGGTGTGGGGGAAATAAAAAAGATGCAGGGCACTTTGTCCGTTTGGCTAGCCAAACGCGGGCTGGTTCATAGATCGTTGGGCTTCGATTACCAAGGAATAGAGACTTTACAAATAAAGCCCGAAGATTGGCATTCTATTGCTGTAATTTTATATGTATATGGTTACAATTATTTACGTTCGCAATGTGCCTATGATGTGGCACCAGGTGGCCTCTTAGCCAGTGTGTATCATCTTACGAGAATAGAATATGGTGTCAATCAAGCGGAAGAAGTCTGCATAAAAGTATTTACTCACAGGAGTAATCCTAGAATTCCATCTGTTTTCTGGGTTTGGAAAAGTACGGATTTTCAAGAACGGGAATCTTATGATATGTTAGGAATCACTTATGATAGCCATCCACGACTCAAACGGATCTTAATGCCCGAAAGTTGGATAGGGTGGCCTTTGCGTAAGGATTATATTGCCCCCAATTTTTATGAAATACAAGATGCTTTTTGAATGATAAAAAACGAGTCTTAGTTTCTACAACTACAGACCTTCACGGAATATTTTGAATTCAATTCTTTTTTAGATCAAACAAACAGAAGAATCGAGGTCTCATTCATATTATTATAGATAGCTTGATCTCCAATTTGAAAAATATTTTTTTTTCGTAAAAGCCGAGCCAATAGGATGAACTAAAAAAAAAGAGTTCTGCATTATGAACTTTGTATCGCGCACATAACTTAGTCAATTTTAGTTACATAACTGGGAATGAATAAATAAGATCGGAAAGCAATTAATTAGGGGGGTGGTACAATTCTATTTCTATTGTATCTAATGAATCTTGGGGTATTTCTGCCCTTCAACTATAGATACTATAGATACTATATATAGATCTATACCTTTTTTTTTTACTTGTTTTGTTTGATTCTTTCAAACATAACTCATTTAACCTTTCCTTTCGAATATGTATTATGTATAAAGTATTATACATTCTTTTTGAACGGATAGATCCATAACATGAACAAAAAAAGAGAGCGGGATAAAGGATGATTGCACTTTTTTTACTAAAAATACGTTTAATTTGAAGAATAGAAACTTATCAAAATTAATAAACCCTATGCCAAGAACCAGATTTGAACTGGTGACACGAGGATTTTCAGTCCTCTGCTCTACCAACTGAGCTATCCCGGCCATTACCGAAGTATCATCCTCATTTTACTAGATGACTTAGGTCTATGTCAATTAAAAGAAACGCAAAAGTAGTAAATGAAAAAGTTTTGGATCGGGAATTTCTTGGATCTTCGAAAAGAAGACTTTCTAAGTTTTAAAATGAAAAATGATATAGATTCTAAATAATTCAAATCAATATTTCTTTCTCATTTGTACGTGTATGATATATCCCACAAGACTTGGATATAATAAGAAAAGAAATTATAGTTTTTAAAAGCGTAGGATGAATGAAAAAAGATAATGAATTCTTGAATAACGAAAAAAAAGGTAAGGTGTCAAACCGACCTTTTGGGGGAGTAGAGTTGGGGATAGAGGGACTTGAACCCTCACGATTTTAAAAGTCAACGGATTTTCATCTTACTATAAATTTCATTGTTGTCAGTATTGACATGTAGAATGGGACTCTATCTTTATTCTCGTCCGATTAATAAGATCCACCAAGAATCTATCAGACTATGAAGTGAATCATTTGATCAACACAAGGTAGTGAACTCCATTTGTTAGAACAGCTTCCATTGAGTCTCTGCACCTATCCCTTTTTTCTCGCTTTCTAAACTCTGGTTTGTTCGCGTAAACCAGGATTTGGCTCAGGATTGCCCATTGTTAATTCCAGGGTTTCTCTGAATTTGAAAGTTATCACTTAGTAGGTTTCCATACCAAGGCTCAATCCAATTAAGTCCGTAGCGTCTACCAATTCCGCCATATCCCCTTTTTTGCTTTGAGATTAGGATCTCATTATGATGTCTTTCCATTTTTTTCTTATGCTGAAACCTTGGAATTCATTACATATAGATACTTATTTTATTTCTTTGGTATCTTCTTTCATTTTTTTTAGCCCCATCCATATTGATTTAGTCTAATCAACAAAGATTCTATCATTTTTGTATTTGCAATTCAATATGGTTATATATTACATAACATATATATGTTCTTCCTTTTCTCATCTTTGTCTTAAATTTGAAGAAATAGTCGAACGGTCGATTTTTTTTACTTCCATGAAAAGAAATTTTTGATTATTATTGAAACTTAGAATCCTACAATGTGCAATGGAAAAAGAGTATAAGTCTACTTCGTAGATTTGAAATTCGAATAATTCGAAAAAATTCTATTCGAATATTCATTTCGAATATTAATTCTATTAATTCTATAATATTAGAAATAAAATACAAAGACAAAAAGTATAAAATAATAATAATAGCATGAGGTTAGAACAAAAAAACAAGAATTTCAAATCAGATATCATTTAACTTAAAAAAAAAGATTTCTGATCTAATTAAGATTTTCTTATTTAGAAACTAATGAAATCAAAATTGGAAAGTCGATATATTGCTATATTCTATTAATTAATTAAGGTATTTAATGATAGTCACTATTTATTTGAGCTATATTCTGTTCTAGAATATATAGAATATGATTAATTCTAAATAGATAAGGAAAAATATGAATAGAATAGTTAATTGATACGATCTAGTAGTTTAGTGAATTTGTATGCATGCGCTATTTTATTTGAGCCCGCTTAGCTCAGAGGTTAGAGCATCGCATTTGTAATGCGATGGTCATCGGTTCGATTCCGATAGCTGGCTTTTCCATATTTTTTCGTTTTTTTTACATGATTTTTAATGTACTTTCAAAATCAAAGAAGATTGAAAAGACTTCTTTCACCTTTTTCCAAGAGTTACCACGCCATTTATATTATGTTATATAAACTTCAATATATCCAATATATATATTGGGTAAAAGGGTTAGATCTTTGCAAAATAAATCAAGAAAATAAAGGCAAATTTTTGTGATTTATTTGATTTATATATATTGTATATACAATACAAAAAATCTGTATATTGAGAGAATATATCTTCTGACTCTTTGTATTCCAATAGTTTATTGGAGTGGATTTCACGTCATTTATCATTATCATTTAGTTCAGTTTTAATTTTGTTTAGTTTTGTACAATTTCAATAAAAAAGGAGTCTTTATGTCACGTTACCGAGGGCCTCGTTTTAAAAAAATACGCCGTCTGGGGGCTTTACCGGGACTAACTAGTAAACGGCCTAGGGCAGGAAGCGATCTTAGAAACCAATCACGCTCCGGAAAAAAATCTCAATATCGTATTCGTTTAGAAGAAAAACAAAAATTGCGTTTTCATTATGGTCTTACAGAACGCCAATTACTTAAATATGTTCGTATCGCCGGAAAAGCCAAGGGGTCAACAGGTCAAGTTTTATTACAGTTACTTGAAATGCGTTTAGATAACATCCTTTTTCGATTGGGTATGGCTTTGACTATTCCTCAAGCGCGCCAATTAGTTAACCATGGACATATTTTAGTTAATGGTCGTATAGTTGATATACCAAGTTATCGCTGCAAACCCCGAGATATTATTACAGTGAAGGATGAACAAAACTCTAGAACTTTGGTTCAAAATCTTCTTGATTCATCTGCCCCCGAGGAATTGCCAAACCATCTGACTCTTCACACATTCCAATATGAAGGGTTAGTCAATCAAATAATAGATAGGAAATGCGTCGGTTTGAAAATAAATGAATTGCTTGTCGTAGAATATTACTCTCGACAGACTTAATAAACCTAACTTAAGTAAAAAAAATAACTAAAAACAAAACTCCCCTTTGCCCTCTTTTTTGATTAAAAAGGCACAAGGTAAGGGATTTTGTCGGGGAATCTTTTTCCTATTCATGTATCATAGATTGGTAGGGAGGTTTGGATCCCTTGTTTGCTCTTCCCAGCATTTTCCATATCAAAGAAATGTAGATTTTATATCTATTCTTTTTTATTTGATTTGATACATTGTGGTCAATCACGTAAGATTGGTGAATTAGTTGAAAGTACGGAAAGAGAGGGATTCGAACCCTCGGTAAACAAAAGTCTACATAACAGTTCCAATGTTACGCCTTCAACCACTCGGCCATCTCTCCGACATCAGGATTATGACTGAGTACCTGGGTGAATAGCGAGTTATTCATCGTTTTTTAGATTATGGTTAATAGATACCTTTTGTGACCGGAAAAAATTGGAAGTAGATAGAAGGTTTTTTTTTATTTTAATGAGTCCGCTTTTATGTTAGTTCGTACTATACAATTCCTTTGTTTGTGAGAAAATTTTCTAACAAAAGAAAAGGTAAAGGAAATAAAAAGAGTTATAGAATGGATTACTACCTATGCCAAGATCGCGTATAAATGGAAATTTTATTGATAAAACCTTTACAATTGTAGCCGATATCTTATTACGAGTCATTCCGACAACTTCCGGAGAAAAAGAGGCATTTACTTATTACAGAGATGGTGCGATTTGATTATCATTATTTTTTTTTTATTTCTCGCCGATTTGGAATAGAAAGAAAAACGAGTATTGAAAAAAATCTACGCTTTTGAAGGTGAAGTTTATAATATAAAAAAAGCAAACCCTTCTGTCATGTATCCACGATTAATGCAGCCTTAGATGCTTCAATTGTGAATTCTAGTATTGAGCAAAAGGTTTTTACCTATGGTTCCCGTATTACAGATCAATCCTACTACACTAATACAATATACGAATAGGAGGCATAGGGGAAGAAGCACTACGCCGAGAAATCAACAACACGAAAACTTTCTTCAAAATGATTCCTTTTCTTTCTTCTTCTTCTTTGGGATTGGGACTAATTAAAATGGTTGGAACAATAAACATCCATCTCGTTCGTACTTTGGATACCCGTATAACCATTGAAGACTGTTGAAGTGACTACTTCCCGGAAATTTAGGGGCGTTGAGAACAAAGAAATTTTTAGAGTTTCCTTTCTTATTTTTATCTAGCATGAACCCACTTGGTAGTAAGAAAAGATCTTTTGCAAGAAGGTTGGCTAGGGATTTCTTGTAAAAACATTAGCCCCGCTTAGTTCATAATGACATCAAATTTTTCCATATATTATTTTCATTATGCACCTAAAGGAGGAGCCGTATGAGATGAAAATCTCACATACGGTTTTGAAACGGAGAATTCGTTAAAGCGAATGACGACCGTAACGGATGTCGGCTCAATCTGAAGGAAATTATGCGGAAGCATTACAGAATTATTATGAAGCTATGCGACTAGAAATTGACCCCTATGATCGAAGTTATATACTGTATAATATAGGCCTTATCCACACAAGTAATGGGGAACATACCAAAGCTTTAGAATATTATTTTCGGGCATTAGAACGAAACCCCTTTTTACCACAAGCTTTTAATAATATGGCTGTGATCTGTCATTACGTGCGACTATCTCCACTATAGAAAAAAAGAACGAACGCTAGTCAATGAAATACTAGAAACACAAAAAAGGGCGTTCTACATAAGCATCGTCCAAAACGATTTTTTATCAGCTGTAGCAAATAAATAAACTTCATAGATCGAAATATGAAGTGAAGACTAGATATGCCTAAATACTTTTTTTTTCTATGGATAAAAAAAGATTTAATTGATAGAGGAAGCACCGTAAAGATCAATTGGAAAGGTTTTGGACCGATACAATAAGAGCTGTTTATTTATATCATAATATGAGATAAATCTTAGGAATCTACTTATGTAATAGAGTGGATCCCCTAAGGTATTGAGCAGCGGTGTAGCATCAGATCCTAAAGACAGTAAGTCTTTTTCTTTTTTTATGAAGTATGAAAAAAAGTCTTTTTCAAAGATTCTATATAAATTTTTATATGAAAGCGGGATAGTTACCTTTCAGAAAATTCTAATATCTAATAACAGTGGACATGCCTTTGTTTTTCTGAAGGTAGGAGAAAAGATAAAACTTATTATATTAATTAATATATTAATTAAATCAAAATGAAAGTTTGAAACTCATGTAATTACTCTCTTTTGTTTAATCCAAGAAAAACCGAATATCTATAAGAAATCTCATTCAATTAGACATTCAATTAGATATAAAGTTAAAGCAGGTTAAAGTTAAAAACTGGTACACCAAAATAAAAGAGTTGGTTGTCGAGCCGTATGAGGTAGGAAACTCTCAAGTACGGTTCTCAGGGAGGGAATTGACCCGCCTATTCCGACCGTGGAGAACAGGCCATTCAACAAGGAGATTCTGAAATGGCGGAGGCTTGGTTCGCTCAAGCCGCTGAGTATTGGAAACAGGCTATAACGCTTACTCCTGGTAATTATATTGAAGCACAGAATTGGTTGACGATCACGAGGCGCTTCGAATAAGAACTTTTCCTTTGTTTCTTTTTTTTTTTTTTATTCTATACATATCTTTATTTGTTTTTACAATTAATCGTTTTTTAGTTTCTTGGCCCTCTCGGTCAAATAAAACAAATCCTTTTTTTCTATCAGAAGAACCAATCAAAGAAAAAATTTTTCATTATATCCTTTTCTCAAATCGTTCTATTTCATCTGGTATTCTCTAGGGGTAAGTAGTACATGAATATGAGAATATCTATATATCTAGCTTTTTCTATTTTTTTTTTTTCGACTATTAAAACCAATAAAAGAGATTTTAAAATGACTAAATATCAATACTAGAATGTTTCTTAGTAATGACTAATAAGCGCTTATTGAAATAGAAGAATATCCTCTATTTAAAACATAAAAAATAGGCTACATTTCGGAACTTATAATTGAAATATGAATACACTAGATTAGGTTATAAAAAAAACTCTTTGTGTACCGATGTAAAGGCGCGAAAACTTTTTTTAATTAAAAAAAAGGGGTCCGTTGAGCACCCTATGGATATGTCATAATAGATCCGAACACTTGCCCCAGATCGACTTCCAGATCATAATTGCTCTAGTGAATAACTAAAGAAAATAGATGAATAGATGGGAGATAGAAGAGAAAGAAAAAATTCTAAGCATCTATCATCGGTTCACTAATTACTTGAGTGACTGTTGGCGGGTTTCTTTGTATGTGTTGTCCGGAAAGAGGAGGACTCAATGATTATTCGTTCGCCGGAACCAGAAGTCAAAATTTTGGTCGATAGGGATCCCATAAAAACTTCTTTCGAGGAATGGGCTAAACCCGGTCATTTCTCAAGAACAATAGCTAAGGGACCTGATACTACCACTTGGATCTGGAACCTACATGCT
>JAENJI010000597.1:23842-36342 GCA_018901935.1 Pugionium cornutum
GACCGGAAGGCCGAGAGCTAACTATCGAGACTTTGGACTATCTGGACACATCCTTCGGGAAATGGTTCATGCATGTTTGTTGCCAGGGGCAACAAGATCAAGCTGGTAAGGATTTAAGTATCCCTTAATTTTTCTATTTTTTTCTATGATTGATGAGGCCCCTTTACCATTCTGTCTAAATAGGCTATTCTATTTGTACAGATATGGAATAGGGGCGCATTCAATTCTTCTTTGTTTATTAGAGTTTAGTCCACGTTTTTTGTTTCATCGCGGGGTAGAGCAGTTTGGTAGCTCGCAAGGCTCATAACCTTGAGGTCACAGGTTCAAATCCTGTCTCCGCAACATTTTTTTTCAACAAATGTAAGTTTGATTCTATTAATTCTATTAACTAGTCATTAATGAATACTTGTCTTTTGGGACACGAGGAAAAAATTACTATATTTCCCGGTCAACTATACCGAATCTTTTATCTTTTTGAATCCATTTATATTTGGGCGGATAGCGGGAATCGAACCCGCGTCTTCTCCTTGGCAAAGAGAAATTTTACCATTCGACTATATCCGCATTTTTTTGCCTTCTTGATAAGAAATTTATGGATAATATTTGTTCAAAGCTATACGAGATACACTCTTTGGTTTGGAGTCATTTCATAAAATTCTACCACCAAATCAATTCAATTAAAAATTATATTAATATATATATTAATATTATATATTAATAATATATTTATTCTATATATTGAATAACCATATTCAAGAATATATTATTCTCTATTTCCATAAAATATTATATTCTATATTGATATCAGATATCAATTTTTTATTAGTTTTTTTATTTAGTTATTTATTACTATTTCATATTTATATTTTAGTAAATTGATATTTATTACTATTTTATTAATATTTCACTCAAGTTCCAGAAGTTCGACCCCCCCCTCTAAATTTTTTTTTCTTTATTTGCATTTTATGGACTTATATTGAATTTGAATGTGTATGTAATTCATGGAATGGGAGGGGTCATCTCATTTTTGGATCTGCAACGAATGAATTCAAGAGATAAGAGAATTAAGGATACCCACCAAGAAGACTAATCCAATCCATAAAGATGTACCAGAAAATACAACATTTTTGTTACTCGACCAACCATCAGGAGACGCAAATACAACGGGTACACTAATCAGTAAGATTGATGAAGTAATAATTAATGCAAAAACAGCCAATTGGAAAGCAATAGTCATGTTTTTAATCCTCCAAGCTATTAACAAAAGAATATACACCATTTAATCCTCTTACCCACTAAAAAATTTTAATAAATAAAGGGATTTTATCATGAATCCGTTGATTCGAGATGACTTATTTCCAACTTATTTTTACCACTTTTATTCTATTCGGACATGAAGTTAAAGGTTCTTTTTGACTTCACAAATGGGTATACTGGATCGTGTATCTCATTTATTTATATAGACAGATTGATAGACCTATAAAGAAAGTCACACCCTATATCTTTCTCTACATAGTGATCGTATTAACTCATAGGGCTATGTTCTATTTGGTGAAAAAAAATAAAATAGAAATTATCTTTCGGAGAGATGGCCGAGTGGTTGATGGCTCCGGTCTTGAAAACCGGTATAGTTCATAAAAAATAACTATCGAGGGTTCGAATCCCTCTCTCTCCTTTTGTTGGATGAATATATTTGTTTCTTTTTTGGCTTTTTTTACTTCTTAGCATCATAAAAAAAGGAGAATGGCTCGGCTATACTATCCAGCCGAGCCAGAACAAATTAGATTGAATTGAAAGAAACAAAGAAGACTTTTTAATATGAACCGATTTTTACTTTCCTATTTTAACTACTACTTTAGTTAAGAGGAGTCATAGAAAGAACAGGTTCAAAATCACGATCAATTCCTTTTTCAAATCCTGCTGCCGCTGCCCGAGCCCTTCCCGCGTGCCATAAATGACCCACGAATAGGAAGAATCCTAGAACAAAATGAGAGGTAGATAACCAACTTCTCGGAGAGACATAATTGACTGCATTGATCTCAGTAGCTACGCCCCCTACAGAATTTAAGGAACCTAAGGGAGCATGAGTCATATATTCTGCAGAACGTCGTTCTTGCCAAGGTTGTATATCTTTTTTCAACCTACTCAAGTCCAAACCGTTAGGACCCCTTAAAGGTTCTAACCAGGGAGCACGCAGATCCCAAAAACGCATTGTTTCTCCTCCAAAAATAACTTCTCCAGTCGGGGAACGCATTAAGTATTTACCTAAACCTGTAGGTCCTTGAGCAGACCCCACGTTAGCTCCAAGACGTTGGTCTCTAACTAGAAAAGTAAATGCTTGAGCTTGAGAAGCTTCTGGCCCCGTAGGTCCGTAAAACTCACTAGGGTAAGCGGTATTATTAAACCAGACAAAACAACAAGCAATGAAACCACAAACAGATAAAGCAGCTAAACTATAAGACAAGTAAGCCTCCCCAGACCATACAAGTGCGCGGCGAGCCCATGCAAAAGGTTTGGTTAAGATATGCCAGATTCCACCAAATATACAAATGGAACCTAACCATACATGCCCTCCAATTATATCTTCCAAATCGTCCACACTAACAATCCATCCTTCTCCCCCAAAGGGAGATTTTAGTAAATAACCAAATATAACACTTGGACTAAGAGTCAAGTTTGTAATTTTTCTTACATCCCCCCCTCCTGGAGCCCAGGTATCATATACGCCCCCAAAATAGAGAGCCTTGAATACTAGAAGAAAAGCACCTACACCTAACAAAATTAAGTGAATACCCAAAATGGTGGTCATTTTATTTCTATCTTTCCATACATAACCGAAAAATGGAAAAGATTCTTCAAGAGTTTCGGGTCCTAGAAGTGCATGATAAATACCGCCAAAGCCCAAAACTGCAGAAGAAATTAAGTGAAGTACTCCAGATACAAAGTACGGAAAGGTGTCTATAACTTCTCCCCCAGGACCTACCCCCCCAGCCTAAAGTGGCTAGGTGGGGAAGTAAAATTAATCCTTGTTCATACATGGGCTTTTCAGGTACAAAATGAGCCACTTCAAATAAGTTCATTGCTCCGGCCCAGAATACGATTAATCCGGCATGGGCTACATGAGCTCCCAATAGTTTACCAGATAAATTGATAAGTCGGGCATTCCTGGCCCACCAAGCGAAACCGGTGGTTTCTTGGTCACGACCAGCTAAAGCTAAAGTTCCATTAAAGAGCGTTTCCACGTGGTAGAACCTCCTCAGGGAATATAAGGTTTTCATGAGGCTGATCTTGAGCCGCCATCCAAGCACGAATACCTTCGTTTAAAAGAATATTTTTAGTATAGAAAGTCTCAAATTCCGGATCTTCCGCTGCACGGATTTCCTGGGAAACGAAGTCATAGGCACGTAGGTTCAAAGCTAGACCGACGACTCCAAGAGCACTCATCCATAAACCAGTTACCGGTACAAATAACATAAAGAAATGTAACCAACGTTTATTGGAAAAAGCAACCCCAAAGATTTGTGACCAAAAGCGGTTAGCGGTGACCATGGAATAAGTTTCTTCGGCTTGAGTTGGGTTAAAAGCACGGAATGTATTTGCACCATCACCATCTTCAAATAAAGTATTTTCTACAGTAGCACCATGAATAGCGCATAGCAGAGCCGCGCCCAGTACACCGGCGACTCCCATCATATGAAATGGGTTCAATGTCCAATTATGAAACCCTTGGAAAAAGAGGATGAATCGAAATATAGCCGCTACACCAAAACTAGGCGCAAAGAACCAACCAGATTGACCTAGTGGATAAATTAGGAAGACAGAAACAAAAACAGCAATTGGACCAGAGAATGCGATTGCATTATAAGGTCGCAATTGAACAGATCGAGCAAGTTCAAATTGACGTAACATAAAACCTATTAATGCGAAAGCGCCGTGGAGAGCAACAAAAGCCCACAAACCACCTAATTGACACCAACGAGTAAAATCTCCTTGTGCTTCAGGCCCCCACAGTAACAACAAAGAATGCGCTAAACTATTAGCAGGAGTAGAAACTGCAGCGGTTAAAAAATTGCAACCTTCTAAATAGGAACTAGCCAATCCATGAGTATACCATGAAGTTACAAAGGTTGTACCTGTGAACCAACCCCCTAAAGCGAAATAGGCACAAGGAAAGAGCAATAGACCAGACCAACCTACAAAAACGAAGCGGTCCCTCCGTAACCAGTCATCCATAATATCAAATAAATCTTTTTCGTCTTTGGTAAATTTACCAAGGGCTATAGTCATAGCGATCCTCCTATTCATCTACTTCAACCATTTCCGAACACCTTAATGTTATATATCTTAATGTTATATATTATGGCATTTTCAGGGCGCTCAAAATTCTATCATTTGTTTATAATTTGATTTCTCGCGCACTGCCCCATAAAATTGAACCCTTAGAATTTCATTTAATTGGTTTCGAAGATCAAAATATTTTATTTTATTGGTCCTTACTTAGGTAAACGCATCAACTCAATTTGTTTCTTCCTTGCTATTAGTTTATTAATAAGTAGTTCAATCGAAATCCTGAATTGTCGAATGACTCATTACTCAGATAAATAAATCTTTTTTTTTCTTTTTTGTGGGTATTAAATACTTATGTATTAAATACTATAGTATCAACAGTATCAACTATTGTTATTTTCCTTTTATACCTTTTTTTTAGTTGACGCAAAAAGGGAACTTTGAATATTTTTTTCTATTTTCTTTGATATCTACATGTACATGCCCTTATGTATCTCTAAAAAAAGGGAAAATTTATTATTTATATTTAATTCAATACAATATTTAAATAAAATAATAGGAAACTGTAAATGAGAGTTTCTTTCTCACATACACCTTCGATCACATTACATTGTCATCTCGTATGCATCAATATGGCAATATTTGATTGATATCTGAAGCCATGATTATGATTCGATTTTGTTATTCTTAATACAATTTGATTCTTATACAAATAGAATTTAGGATCTTGTTATGTTCTGGAATCAAAACAAGATATTGAAATACCCTTTAGGTATTAATTTAGGTATTAATTTGGAATAAGACTTTCTTTTTCTAGGCAGGAACGCAATATACTTCCTATGAAATATATATAAACAAGAAGATTCAATAAGAGATATCGACGGATTTCCTAATAAAAAAATATGAAATAAAAAAAAATCTACTGTTTCAATTTTATCTCTATCGAATTTGAATATCAGAATAGTGGATATAGTGATGATTCGATGGGTTAGGTCCACTTACTTTTTCTTTTGGATTTGTCGATTTCTAATCTATCGAAAAATGGAAAAAAATAATATATATTTGGCAATTCAAGAGAAGACTTATCATTATTCATTGTATTATAATATAAAAATGTTCAATTTGATTTTCTAAATTACTCTCTAACTTTATTATTAGTTATTAATAGAATTTAATTAATTAGAATTAAATAAATTAAATTCGAAATTATACACTTTCGAATGAAATTTTTACTATTAGACAGTAAAGAAAGTAAAAGCCCCTTATCGGATTTGAACCGATGACTTACGCCTTACCATGGCGTTACTCTACCACTGAGTTAAAAGGGCCGTTTTGGTTTAATTCCTGACTGAGTCGATAGGTAAATAAAATCTATCTATATATATATTAAATATATATACAATAGACGCATAGTGGTTAGTAGCTCATTTCGAAACTAGAAACGAAAATTTGAATTTACTTCAAATTTACTTAACGGAGTAGTTTTTGCTTTTTTAATATTGGATTTTATAAATATCCATGCAATGAATTATTTTACTTGAAATTGCCTACCACATCGAAATAGAACGAAATTTATTTGATTTATATACGTACTCAGCAATTTGACAGAGACCAAAAATATTTTATCTTGACATGTGATGAAGAGATACGGACTATCCTCTGAACAATAATTTTCTAAAAAAAAAAAAGAAAATTTTCGATAACTTAACTTATTTTCTTCCCTAATTAGAAGATGGATTCTGTCTAACTTTCTTGGGTTAGTGTTAGATAGGGATACTACTTCTTAACAATGAGATGAGGCAATCTATGAAGGAAAGTTAAAAAAAACGAAACTTAACCCTCTTTTTTCTTTTTTTATGTCAGACCAATCACTTCTTTAAAAGATTCTGTACTAGACTATTTTTAGATTTTTTTTTTTAATATTTCCACTTCAAATATAAAAATAAAATATATCGATTTTTTTAGAGAATTGTGATTAGAATATGAATACAAATGTAAAATAAAAAACTGATATAGAATCCTATAGAAAAAAAGAAAAAACCTTATAAGCTAGTCATAACATTTGATTATATTGACAATTTTAAAAAACTGATCATACTATGATCATAGTATGATGGCGGTTGAGCAAGTATGCCCCCATCGTCTAGTGGTTCAGGACATCTCTCTTTCAAGGAGGCAGCGGGGATTCGACTTCCCCTGGGGGTAGGGTACTACGAAAGGAAGTTGATCATGGATTATCTATAAAGTTAGAATAGATTCTTCCTGGGTCGATGCCCGAGCGGTTAATGGGGACGGACTGTAAATTCGTTGGCAATATGTCTACGCTGGTTCAAATCCAGCTCGGCCCAATAATTCGCTGTCTACATAACTCTTTTTGTTTTGCATAAATGACAGAGAAGGGTAAGAAAAAAAGTCAAATTTCGGGGTATATTTCGACTTTACTTTTTTCTTGATTTTTTGTGTCTAGTTACTTTTTTGTTTCCATAAAAAATTCCGATCTTGATCTTGTTAAGGATCCCGATATGGATCCTTTAAATATAAACTTTAATGAACAGAGTCGAGAAAATAATCTATTTTTTACAATAAAAAATAGATTATCAATCGATTTGATAATAATGCAAGGATTACCAGTAATCCGTCTTGCTATCACTAAAGTGATATCCATATAGCTATCAATATATCACTTGTGACTTTCTTTGTTACAAAACAAAAATTTGAATCTAAAATTTAAATGATTAAAATGAAATCATAAGAAGGAATATGTAAGCTACCCACTTGATTTCCATGGGATTGTAGTTCAATTGGTCAGAGCACCGCCCTGTCAAGGCGGAAGCTGCGGGTTCGAGCCCCGTCAGTCCCGGCGGATTCAATAAACAAAAAGACATAAACTCCCCTTTTTGTTTCTGGGCAAGGGGGTAAAAATAAAATGGTTTCGTTTATCTTTTTGTTTTATTTTTCTTTTTTCATCAAGCAAAAGAAAGGGGTATTTCCATTATTTTAACTAGCACCAATTGATGGTAGAGAGACATATGTAAATTAATAATAATTATAATTATTGAGAGCATTCAACACTTCAAGAAAGAGATACTGTACGGGGTTTCTGCTTTTTGTCAATTAATCTCCCATTAACTCGGGTAGGAAAATTGAATAGGATAGCGTATAATACGTTTGTAAAGAGTACCTATATATACTTTTCTTTCTATGAAGTCAAGGAATTGAAAATAGTTCGAATCCAACCAAGGAAAGAGAATATTTAAAAAATAAAGATAAAATTAGTCTTCCCTAATGACTATACTCTTTTTAAAGATTAGAGTCGATGTCGAAGAAAAAACTCGTAATAAAATTGAAACAGTTAATTTTCTGGAATATTTGAGTTTTTTTACTGGGACTCGTCTTTATCACATTCCCCTTCTTTGTTTTCCAAAAAGATGATAGACCCTTAAAAAAAAATTTTTAAATTGCAATGCAAATTGAACTTCGTACTTGTTTTCTCTATTTGATTTCTATTGTTTATTTAAGGTTCTTTAGAAACTCTTTTTGTAAACAATCGAAGTAGAAAAGGTTTTTTATGATACTTCATCAGATGATTGTACAAGTATTAGTAAAGTACTAGGTTGTAGAAAAGAAAGCGGGGAAAAGAATCATAAATAAATATTTTTTGATTGGATCAGGAATCTTATTATGTATTCGGTGTGGATAAAAGATCTTCCTATGTTATACTATTAAATTCTTGACGATGAATCGATTTTATAGCTCCGATATTGTTATTCATGATATTTCTTTCATTCGATATCATCGAAATCTAATTCATCTGAGTGAGTTTACAAGCGAAAGATTTCTCATCTCTATGGGATTAAATCCCGAGATATTCCAAAGAACAAAAATAAATAATAAACGATTAAATTATGGAAGTCAATATTCTTGCATTTATTGCTACTGCACTCTTCATTCTCGTTCCTACTGCTTTTTTGCTTATAATTTACGTAAAAACAGTTAGTCAAAATAATTAATTTGAATACAATTTTACTATCAATGAAAAAAAAGGGATTTCAATTTCTCGTCTTAAATGAAAGGAATGCATTAGACTCAGTAGTAGTATAGTAGTAGTATCCTTATCCTAAAGGGCCCGCTAGTATGGTAGAAAGAGATCTCTTTCTACCATACTAGCCATTATGGTTATTGTAATGTATAAAGATACAAGTGCAATATTTTAATATAAAGGAATCCACCTATATCTCTCTTTTTCTTTATAAATGTCAATATAAATTAAATAGAATATGAAATGTATGTACATACTTTCTCAATTTCATTTGTTTGTTTGATCCATTTAATACAGATAATCCGAATTCGATGGAAACTTCTTCAGATTTCGAAAAGGGGTTACCCCATGAATGGTTAACGGTGTAAATCCTGATATAAAAATAGAAAATGAGTCAATAAAACAAAACATAAATCCAATTTCTCAAAAAAATCTTAAAAAAAAGTTGCCGACCGGTCTAGAAAACTAAAACAATTGATAAAAGTTGATAGAGTTTGATTATTACCGCAATTAGGAGTACTTCTAGAGTCCACTTCTTCCCCACACTACGAGAGAGAGGAAAATGTAAAAACTACCATTAAACCAGCCCATGCGAGACTTACTATATCCATGTGAATTCTGTCCCCTTTTTCTATGAATATGAAGAAACTATTCCATTATTGTTCACTAATAATAGTGAAATCACTGGTGCAGAGTCAAAAAAAGGGAGAGGTATTTGGTCACCATTGATGAACTACTCCAAAAAATCCACTTATCTTATTCTTATAATGAGTTATTCTTATTATAGAATTTCTAGTAGAATCGACAAGATGTAAACACAAGTAAACGGACACTTTTCGAAGTATCCAAGGAAGCTGACTCACATGTGGAAAGAATAAGACTTTTTCTTTCTTTTAGCGTTTTTTATTTTTGGGAGTAAAACGAAAGGCAACTCTTCATCTAATCTAATATTGATTGAATGTCTGAGCATTCCGAGACTTTCATGAGTCTGTATCCAAAGTATCTTAGGTCCTTTCCAAAACTATTAATTTAATTCCCTCTCTGGCTATCCAATCTAATTGAAGACTCAGACGGATTTCCCTCCACTACTTTAAGTTTTCCTTGAATCTGATAGGCAAAACTTTTGGTTAGAGAATAGAACCTCGAGAGCCGGCCAGGGGCTTAGAATCACGAAAAGAAAGTATCAAGAGTCTTTTCCTACGTTTGTTATAATAGGGGAGTTAAAGTCTGTTGTTGAGGCGGCACCCGGATTTGAACTGGGGAAAAAGGATTTGCAGTCCCCCGCCTTACCACTCGGCCATGCCGCCAAAACGATAGAAACTAGATTCAACAAATTTTCTCGTTTTTTTTTCAACTCCGAAAAAAAATAGATAGATTTTCAGTCACAAAATATAGAATCCAGTACAAATCGGAACCATTAACTATTGACTGTAAATTCATTACCATTTTTGAATTAAAATCTACATTTTTTATTTCTAATAATATAAGAAAATCATCAGAAATGGATTTATAACTAATCTATATTGAGTTTTTTCAATTAAAAAGAAATCTTCTTCAATTTCAATTATAACAGTAATGATGAGTATATGTAAACCCCAGAATCAGAACATACGTTACGTTGTGTTATAGAGCTATAGCTCTATAATGGGGTATTTTATCTCTCTAGGGATGCTTTTGAGGAGTAATTCTCAATAAATTTTTGTATTTTAATTTTTCATTAAATACATTGAAGAGAAAATGGAATTTTTGATAGAGCACAGCATGTGCTGTCCCAAATAAAGCTGTACCACAATAAAAGAAGAAAAAGAGACATATATATCTGTGCATTCTTTTTTATTTTAATAATAAACAAAATTAATAAATAAAAAAACAAAAGTTTCCTTACCTACTTCAATTCAATGATATTCTAAATATTCTATTCAAAATATCAAAATAGGTAAAAATAAATCTCTTTTCTGCAAATATTTTTTTGAACAATGAAATACAAATACATGAAAAAGTAAAGTGGTTAAAAAAAAAGTTTTCTATTTATTATATGTTTATCTACTCGAACAGATCCAATCCAATCATGAATACATTTTTTTTATGGTATGCAATCGAATTGGACTATGTAATATCATAGGTGAAAATGAAATTACTTCTTTTTCTAGTCTTTACAAAACTCCATAAGTTCCAGTGGTATTTCTCAATTCTGTTCCATTTGGATCTCTTTCTTATAAAAAATTCCAATTGCATCTAGTCTCCGTTCATACGTATTTCATACATTCCATATATCTTGGAGTTGGATAAAATTTCATGTGATTCAGTAAACAGAATAGAAATTCCATTATTGCTAGATCGAATTCTATGGATATGATTCGGTGAAGAATGAGAGATGGGATGGGATTTTTTCAATAAACGGATAAATGGGAAATTCAAAAAAGATGCTCGGGGATGGAAAAGAGGGAACATCTACAATACCCGGATTTAATCAGATACAATTTGAAGGGTTTTATCGGTTTATTGATCAGGGTTTAATCGAAGAACTTTCTAAATTTCCAAAAATTGAAGATATAGATCACGAAATTGAATTTCAATTATTTGTGGAAACATATCAATTGGTAGAACCTCTGATAAAAGAACGAGATGCTGTCTATGAATCACTTACATATTCTTTTGAATTATATGTATCCGCGGGATTAATTTGGAAAACCAGTAGGAATATGCAAGAACAAAGAATTTTTATTGGAAACATTCCTTTAATGAATTCCCTTGGAACTTCTATAGTAAACGGAATATACAGAATTGTGATCAATCAAATATTACAAAGTCCTGGTATCTATTACCAGTCAGAATTGGATCATAACGGGATTTCGGTCTATACCGGCACCATAATATCAGATTGGGGAGGCAGGTTAGAATTAGAGATTGATAAAAAAGCAAGAATATGGGCTCGTGTGAGTAGGAAACAGAAAATATCTATTCTAGTTCTATCATCAGCTATGGGTTCGAATCTAAGAGAAATTCTAGAGAATGTTTGCTACCCTGAAATTTTCTTAGCTTTCTTGACCGATAAGGAGAAAAAAAAAATTGGGTCAAAAGAAAATGCTATTTTGGAGTTTTATCAACAATTTTCTTGTGTAGGTGGGGATCCAATATTTTCTGAATCCTTATGTAAGGAATTACAAAAAAAATTCTTTCACCAAAGGTGTGAATTAGGAAGGATTGGTCGCCGAAATATTAACTGGAGACTGAATCTTAATATACCTCAGAACAATATATTTTTGTTACCACGAGATATATTAGCAGCTGCCGATCATTTGATTGGGATGAAATTTGGAATGGGTACACTTGATGATATGAATCATTTGAAAAATAAACGTATTCGCTCTGTAGCGGATCTTTTACAAGACCAGCTGGGGTTGGCTCTGGCTCGTTTAGAAAATGTAGTTAAGGGAACTATAGGCGGAGCAATTAGGCATAAATTGATACCTACTCCTCAGAATTTGGTAACTTCAACTCCGTTAACAACTACTTATGAATCCTTTTTCGGATTACACCCATTATCTCAAGTTTTGGATCGAACTAATCCATTGACACAAATCGTTCATGGGAGAAAGTTGAGTTATTTGGGCCCTGGCGGATTAACAGGGCGAACTGCTAATTTTCGGATACGAGATATCCATCCTAGTCACTATGGGCGTATTTGCCCCATTGACACCTCTGAAGGAATCAATGTTGGACTTATTGGATCTTTATCAATTCATGCCAGGATTGGTGATTGGGGGTCGTTAGAAAGTCCATTTTATGAACTCTTTGAGAAATCAAAAAAAGCACGGACACGGATGCTTTTTTTATCACCAAGTCAAGATGAATGTTATATGATAGCAGCAGGAAATTCGTTGGCTCTTAATCGGGGCATTCAAGAAGAACAGGCTGTACCAGCTCGATACCGCCAAGAATTTTTGACTATCGCATGGGAAGAGGTTCATCTTCGAAGCATTTTTCCTTTCCAATATTTTTCCATTGGAGCTTCCCTAATTCCTTTTATCGAACATAATGATGCGAATCGAGCTTTAATGAGTTCTAATATGCAACGTCAAGCAGTTCCACTTTCTCGGTCCGAAAAGTGCATTGTTGGAACTGGATTGGAACGCCAAGTGGCTTTAGATTCGGGGGTTCCCGCTATAGCCGA
>JAENJI010000599.1:0-109254 GCA_018901935.1 Pugionium cornutum
TCATACTACTACACTATCTTCCAGAGGGATTTAAGTGATGCAGCTGATGTGCAAAGCCCTGGTTTTCCTTTGAGCACTACCTTCTCTCCATTTGCTCTGAACTTCATAACTTGCAATTTCCAATTGATTTCCATTTGCCCCAGCATCTCGAGCCACTCCATGCCCAGAATCACGTATGTGCTTCCAAGCCGAATGGGAAGGAAGTCTGGGGTGACTACAATGCTAGGCAGCTCAAGTTACAGCCCCTTGTGAACTCCTCCTCCTCATATGAAAATTCCGGTTGCGAGGAGTACTCCATATCCACTGGTGGCTTCAGCTTTCAGGTTCAGCAACATCACCAATTCTTCGGACACAAAATTGTGAGATGCCCCACTACCAATCATGGTGATGACTTCCCTTCCCCGGATTTTACCTCTTAGTTTCTGATGAGGACATCAGGTCGTACATCCAGCCAGGAGACCAGACTGGCCGACCAGGAAGCTTGCCCGAGACAGCAGGACCATCTGGCGCGCCTGCCGGACCAGACAGTACCGCCGGACCTTCGACCTATAGGACCAGACCGGTCAACATCGCCGGCGGAGAGGCCCAAGCTTCCGGCACACTTGGTGGGGACGTGAATGACACCGCTGGTCCCCCTGATGACACCGCCGACTCCGGGATCAACTTGGCCGGTCCTGAAGTCATTCCGGCCAGTATCGCGCACAATCCAGCCAGTACAGGCCATCCAGCCGAGTACACGCACACTTCCACTTCTACACAAGAGGACTCGGACCAAATGAGCTACCAGCTCCAGGACATGCACTTAGAGGAAGTATCTACACCAGTGGTACCTCCAGGAGCAATGACAAGAAGCAGATCAAGAGCACTCTTCCACAAATTCAGCTTATGGGTCGACAAGCTTCTAGAGGAAGAGCAGCTAAGGACAATGGGCCAGAAGAGCAAATTAGAGTCCAAAGGCTTCTCAACAACACAAGGAACATCAGAGACTTGGGCTTTAGTGGCAAGAGAGGTCAGGGCCCAAAGCTATTTAACCCTACTCCAAGTCGAAGACTAGGAGCAAAGCGGCGTGCATGCCACAAGGACGGCCACCTTCCATTTCTTGGGCTTGAGGTGAGTTAAGGTAAGTTTACATTCGAATATATGCCTCTTTCTGTTTGCAGGGTAGGATCTAGTTGCTTTACATTTTTGAGTCAAGAACATTTTAGGAATAGGTCCTTTTTCGGTTATGCACTTTTGTATCTTTTCCTTTGTGCACTTTTGTAAACTTTCCTTTTTCTTTATTTGTCGACCCTAGAAGGTCAAGCTGTCGAGCATATTAATAAGGCTCCTTCCAGCATTGTAGTTCGACAACCTTTTGATATTAATAAAGATAGAACTTTTTCCTCAACAAGTTTTCTCTCAAGAATCTTGTGCGCTTAGAATCTAGTTGAGACCAGCCCTCCTAGCTCTAAGTTTGTGATTTATCATGAGGTTCATCACCCCTCGTGTGGTTCACTTCACCCTTCCATCTTTTACCAACCAGAAAACCCCCATCCAGAAGCCTAAGGTTGAGTTTCTCACCTAATCTTCTACAAACAGCCCACACGCATACATCCTTGAATCAAGGCTTGTATCATTTTGGTATCAGAGCTTAAAGCTCCTAAACCAGGTTGTTTCTATCCTTTTGCTTGTCTTGTTTTTAGTTCTTGCATTAGTTTAAGTCGCATTCAAGAAAAATCAAAAAAATAACATCAAACTCCAAACCGAGTGCATCTAGCCTCCTATGTGTATCACTAGGGTTTAGGTTCACTTTTGCATTGCCATTCACGTTTTCCTTTTGTTTAAATCATATTTCCTTTATTTTTAAGTTTAATTAACAAGAAAAGAAAAAGAAAATAGAAAAGATACTAAAAGAATTCGAATTGGACAGCTAGCACAAGTTGTCCAGAAAGTTTCCTTTTTTCAGATTTTCATATCTTTGAATTTCCAATTCTCAGATTTTCTTCCTTTTTGCATTTTTTTCGAATCCTTATAAAAGAAAACCCTCCTAATAATTTAGGAGCATCATAACTTGTCTTCTTTCTTTGTAGCACACCATGGGAGAAGAAAATAGAGAAGCAACCGAAGCCATGATGGCTATGTTCACCACACTCCAAACACAACTCGCATCCATAGGCGAGAGGTTGGAGTGCGTGGAAAGACCGGTGAGATTCCAGGCCATAAGGCACGTGAGAGCTGAGCAAGACCGTCCTGAGGGTCCTGAGCACCTTAGGACACGGCACAAACAGGAGGAACCCCAGCCAGATGGAGATGAGGACACACAACCTCATAACTATCACCATAGGCCGAGAGGACCTCCACGGCAACCAGAGGCAGAAGATGATGGCTTTGAGCCATATGGTCTTCACCAGAGACCAAGAATGCCTCCTAGACGTCATGAGGATGGAGATGAACACACCTACAACCGGGTAATTCATCCTGATGTTAAACTAACTCCTCCAAGTTTTGCAGGAAAAGTAGACCCCGAGGCTTACCTAGATTGGGAGAAGCGAATGGATCATATCTTTGATCACTACAACCAACCAGGACCTAGGAGAGTCTCAATGGCAGTAGCACAACTCACGGACAATGCCCTCATCTGGTGGGATCGTGAGGTATCTGACAGAAGGAGGAAGAGAATGAGGCCCATAGACTCATGGGTCAACATGAAAGACCTCATGTGACAAAGGTTTGTTCCACCTTACTTTCATACAGACTTGCAACGTCGTTTTGTACTCTTAAGCGGGGTACTAGATCAGTAGAGGAGTACTATGAAGAGTTCGAGAAGCTAAGGAACAGATTGGAGCTCAATGATGATGAAGAAGCATTGATGGCACAATTCTTGGATGGACTCCAAGAGAGGATCAGCTGCAAGGTGGAAAGGCAAATCTACAATGACTTCAAAGACTTGTTCCACCTATCTGTGCAAGCTGAGCAGCACATCAAACGTAAGAGCCAAGACATCCGCAGCAAGCCTAAGACACCTTGGGCACCAAGCAACATGCCTAAGACCGTGGACAAAGGCAAAAGCGTAGAGATCGAGTCAAGGTTCAAGAGCAAGCCTCCTGAACCCACCCGTGACCAGAGAGAGCCTGGTAAGTCTTCTAACCCTCAAAGATCACGTGACATAACTTGTTTCAAGTGTAGGGGACGTGGACACATCTCAAGGAGTGCCCAAACAACCGAGTCATGCTGATTACGGAGGCAGGAGAATATGAGTCCCAAGATGAAGAGGACTATGAACCAGAAGGAGAATATGGTGACAT
Source organism: Pugionium cornutum (assembly GCA_018901935.1). Lineage (NCBI taxonomy): Eukaryota > Viridiplantae > Streptophyta > Magnoliopsida > Brassicales > Brassicaceae > Pugionium > Pugionium cornutum. The sequence continues at coordinate 3,285 of JAENJI010000599.1, forward strand.
TGAGTACCCTGATGTGGGGAAGTGCTGGTCACTAGGCGTATCCTCAGTGCAATGGTGGATCCTTCAGAGACCATCCAAAGGAGAACATCTTCCACAGCCGTTGCACCATCAAGGGAAAGGTATGTAACCTCATCATAGATGGTGGTTCTTGCACTAACGTTGCTAGTGCATATATGGTTGATAAGCTAGGTCTAGAGAGACACGGCATCCTCGACCATATAGACTGAGATGGCTCGATGACAAAGTGGAGCTCAAGATCCATGAGCAAGTCACTGTGCCATTCAGTGTGGGCAAGTACCAAGACCAAGTCGCGATGCAAGCTGGCCATCTTCTACTAGGAAGACCATGGCAGTTTGACAAAGAGACCAGGCATGATGGCAGAACCAATCTCTACACCTTCGTGCATGACAAGAGAAAGGTCAGCCTAGCTCCTCTTACACCTGCCCAAGTACATGAGCTACAACTCCAAATGAGTAAGGAAAAGAAACTTATCAAGTCTAATTTTCTTATTCAACCAAGTCATGTCCGGAGAGCTTTAGCCTCGAAGGATTTAATGTTACTAATGGTTTTCAAGGAAGTGTTGAGTATAGAACAGGGACAGGTAGAGCTACCTCCTGAAGTAGCAACTCTCCTCAACAAATTCCAGGATGTATTTCCAGAGGAGATACCAGCAGGCTTGCCTCCTTTACGTGGCATAGAACACCAGATTGATCTAGTGCCCGGAGCAGCCCTGCCCAACCGGCCAGCCTACGGATGAGTCCAGAGGAGTCCCAAGGAGCTTGAGAAGCAAGTCAAGGAGCTCCTGGAGAAAGGATATGTTCGAGAGCGCCTCAGTCCATGTGCTGTACCAGTGCTACTAGTGCCCAAGAAGGATGGAACTTGGCGCATGTGCGTGGACTGCCGAGCAATCAACAACATCACAGTCAAGTATAGGCACCCAATACCACGACTGGATGACATGCTAGATGAGCTGAGTGGAGCCACGGTCTTCTCCAAGATAGACATCAAAAGTGGATACCACCAGGTAAGAATGAAGGAAGGTGATGAGTGGAAGACTGCTTTCAAGACAAAGCAAGGGCTCTACGAGTGGACAGTCATGCCATTCGGCTTGACTAATGCCCCAAGCACCTTCATGCCTTATGAACCAAGTTCTTAGGGCGTACATCAGTAAGTTTGTAGTTGTTTACTTTGATGACATACTTGGTTTATAGTAAGTGCCTACGGAACACCTCACACATCTTGAGATGGTACTTAAAACCCTTCGACAAGAAGAGCTTTATGCCAATCTCAAGAAGTGCACCTTTATACTGATAAGCTTGTCTTTTTAGGTTTTGTTGTGAGTTCACAGGGCCTACAGGTTGATGAGAGAAGATTCGAGCCATACAAGAATGGCCAACACCAGGAAACATCAGCCAAGTGAGGAGCTTCCACGGACTGGCCAGCTTCTATAGGAGATTCGTGCCCAACTTCAGCAGTATTGCCTCACCACTGACGGCAGTAGTGAAGAAGAACGTGGGATTCAGCTGGGGAGAAGCTCAGGAGAAGGCATTCAGGCCTTGAAGGACAGCCTTACACCAGTGCTAGTCCTTCCCGACTTCAAGCGTTTGAAGTGGAGTGTGATGCCTCTGGAATAGGCATAGGAGCAGTGCTAACCCAAGGAGGGAGACCAGTGGCATACTTCAGTGAGAAGCTAGGTGGTGCCTCACTGAACTACCCCACTTATGACAAGGAGCTTTATGCCCTTGTCCGAGCATTGGAGACTTGGCAGCATTACTTGCTGTCCAAGGAGTTTGTGATCCAGATCAGAGACTCTCAAACACCTCAGAGGGCAAACCAATCTCAAGAGGAGACATGCCAGGTGGATGGAGTTCATAGAGACCTTCCGTACATCATCAAGTACAAGAAGGGCAAAGACAATGTGGTAGCCGATGCACTATCAAGGAGGTTTGCCTTGATATCAACCATGGAGGCAAAGGTCCTAGGATTCGAGCACATCAAGGATCTATACAAGGATGATCCTGACCTTGCTGAGAGCTACAAGGAGTGTAGCACAGGGAGTCATGGCAAATCCTACATCCATGAGGATTCTTGTTCCGAGAAAGAAGGCTGTGCATACCACAAGGATCACTAAGGAAGCTTATCATCCGAGAAGCTCATGGAGGAGGACTCATGGGCCACTTTGGTGTCGACAAGACTCTAGCAGTTGTCAAGGAGCACTTCTACTGGCCACACATCAAGAGGACAGTAGAAGCTCATTGTGCAAGATGCATCACTTGCAAGAAGGCAAAGTCCCGAGTGCAACCTCACGGGTTGTATCTCCCACTGCCCATACCCACACATCCATGGGTGGACATCTCGATGGACTTTGTTCTAGGTCTGCCAAGATCAACCACAAAGATGCAATCTTTGTAGTGGTGGACAGATTCTCCAAGATGGCACACTTCATTCCATGTGCCAATGTCAATGATGCCTTACAAACAGCTGAGCTGTTCTTCAGGGAGATAATGCTTCATGGAGTGCCAAGGACCATCGTATCAGACAGGGACACCAAGTTCCTCAGCCATTTCTGGAGGACCCTTTGGAGAAAGCTAGGCACAGCTACTCTTCTCTACCACTTGCCATCCTCAAACCGATGGCCAAACTGAAGTTGCCAACAGGACACTATCAACTCTTCTCGGAACTACACTAGGGAAGAACCTAAAGACTTGGGTGGAGTGCCTGCCATTCATTGAGTTCACCTACAACCGAGCCATGCACTCAGCAACCAAGAAGACACCATTTGAAGTGGTATACGGTTTCAACCCTCTCACCCCATTGGAGCAAACACCACTACCACCAGCTGAGATGACCAACCTCAACGGAGCATCCAAGGCAGAGTTCATAAGGAGGTTACACCAGAAGGTAGCAGAAAATTTGGTGAAGAGGACCGGACAGTACGTGACTCATGCCAACAAGGAAGAAAGGAGGTGATCTTTCAACCAGGCGATTGGGTGTGGCTACACCCTGGCAGGAGAGGTTCCCAAACCTAAGGAGTTCCAAGCTAGCACCAAGAGGAGATGGACCATTCAGAGTGCTCAGAGGATCAACAACAATGCCTACGGATCGAGCTTCCAGGTGAGTTTAATGTGTCCAATACGTTTAATGTTACTGACTTGGCCCCTTTCCATGCAGATGAACCAGTTTGAGGACAAAACCTACTGAAGAGGGAGGGAATGATGAGGACATCAGGTCGTACATCCAGCCAGGAGACCAGACTGGCGGACCAGGAAGCTTGCCGAGACAGCAGGACCATCTGGCACGTCTGCCGGACCAGGCAGTACCGCCGGACCCTCGACCTATAGGACCAGATCGGTCAGCATCGCCGACGGAGAGGCCCAAGCTTCCGGCACACTTGGTGGGGACGTGGATGACACCGCCGGTCCCTCTGGTGGTGCCGCCAACTCCGGGATCAACTTGGCCGGTCCTGAAGGCATCCCGGCCAGTACCACGCACAATCCAGCCGGTACAGCCGATCCAGCCGAGTACACGCGCATTTCCACTTCTACACAAGACGACTCGGACCAAATGAGCTACCAGCTCCAGGACATGCACCTAGAGAAGTATCTACACCAGTGGTACCTCAAGGAGCAATGACAAGAAGCAGATCAAGGAACACACCTATAACCGGGTAATTCACCCTGATGTTAAACTAACTCCTCCAACTTTTGCAGGAAAGGTAGACCCCGAGGCTTACCTAGATTGGGAGAAGGGAATGGATCATATCTTTGATCACTACAACCAACCAGGACCTAGGAGAGTCTCAATGGCAGTAGCACAACTCACGGACAATGCCCTCATCTGGTGGGATCGTGAGGTATCTGACAGAAGGAGAAAGAGAATGAGGCCCGTAGACTCATGGGTCGACATGAAAGACCTCATGCGACAAAGGTTTGTTCCACCTTACTTTCATAGAGATTTGCAACGTCGTTTCGTACTCTTAAGCAGGGCACCAGATCAGTAGAGGAGTACTATGAAGAGTTCGAGAAGTTAAGGAACAGATTGGAGCTCAATGATGATGAAGAAGCATTGATGGCACAATTCTTGGATGGACTCAAGAAAGGATCAGCTGCAAGGTGGAAAGGCAAATCTACAATGACTTCAAGGACTTGTTCCACCTATCTGTGCAAGCTGAGCAGCACATCAAACGTAAGAGCCAACCTTTTTGATTATTAATAAAGTAGAACTTTTTCCTACAGTTTCTCTCAAGAAGACTTGTGCTTAGAACCTAGTTGAGACCAGCCCCCCTAGCTCTAAGTTTGTGATTTATCACGAGGTTCATCACCCCTCGTGTGGTTCACTTCACCCTTCCATCGTTTACCAACCAGAAAACCCCTATCCAGAAGCCTAAGGTTGAGTTTCTCACCTAATCTTCTACAAACAGCCCACGCGCATACATCCTTGAATCAAGGCTTGTATCACATCCTCAGTGCAATGGTGAATCCTTCAGAGACCATCCAAAGGGAGAACATCTTCCACAGCCATTGCACCATCAAGGGCAAAGTATGTAACCTCATCATAGATGGTGGTTCTTGCACTAACGTTGCTAGTGCATATATGGTTGATAAGCTAGGTCTAGAGAAGACAAGACATCCTCAACCATATAGACTGAGATGGCTGGATCACAAAGTAGAGCTCAAGATCCATTAGCAAGTCACTGTGCCATTCAGTGTGGGCAAGTACCAAGACCAAGTCGTGTGCGATGTTGTGCCCATGCAAGCTGGCCTTCTTCTGCTAGGAAGACCATGGCAGTTTGGCAGAGAGACCAGGCATGATGGCCAAACCAATCTCTACACTTTTGTGCATGACAAAAGAAAGGTCAGCTTGGCTCCTCTTACACCTGCCCAGGTACATGAGCTACAACTCCAAATGAGTAAGGAAAAGAAACTTATCAAGTCTAATTTTCTTATTCAACCAAGCCATGTCCGGAGAGCTTTAGCCTCGAAGGATTTAATGTTACTAATGGTTTTCAAAGAAGTGTTGAATGTAGAAAAAAACAGGTAGAGCTACCTCCTGAAGTAGCAACTCTCCTCAACAAGTTCCAGGATGTATTTCCAGAGGAGATACCAGCAGGCTTGCCTCCTTTACGTGGCATAGAACACCAGATTGATCTAGTGCCCGGAGCAGCCCTGCCCAACCGGCCAGCCTACCGGATGAGTCCAGATGAGTCAAGGAGCTTGAGAAGCAATTCAAGGAGCTCCTGGAGAAAGGCTATGTTTGAGAGAGCCTCAGTCCATGTGCCGTACCAGTGCTACTAGTGCCCAAGAAGGATGGGACTTGGCGCATGTGCGTGGACTGCCGAGCATTCAACAACATCACAGTCAAGTACCGGCATCCAATACCACAGCTGGATGACATGCTAGCTGAGCTGAGTGGAGCCACGGTCTTCTCCAAGATAGACCTAAAGAGTAGATACCACCAGGTCAGGATGAAAGAAGGTGATGAACGGAAGACTGCTTTCAAGACAAAGCAAGGGCTCTACGAGTGGACAGTCATGCCATTTTGCTTGACTAATGCCCCAAGCACCTTCATGCGCCTTATGAACCAAGTTCTTAGGGCGTACATCAGTATGTTTTTAGTGGTTTACTTTGATGACATACTAGTTTATAGTAAGTGCCTACGAGAACACCTCACACATCTTGAGATGGTACTTAAAACCCTTGACAAGAAGAGCTTTATGCCAATCTCATGAAGTGCATCTTTTATACTGATAAACTTGTCTTTTTAGGTTTTGTTGTAAGTTCGCAGGGCCTACAGGTTGATGAAGAGAAGATTCGAGCAATACAAGAATGGCCAACACCAGGCAACATCAGCCAAGTAAGGAGCTTCCACGGACTGGCCAGCTTCTATAGGAGATTCGTGCCCAACTTCAGCAGTATTGCCTCACCATTGATGGCAGTAGTGAAGAAGAACGTGGGATTCAGCTGGGGAGAAGCTCAGGAGAAGGCATTCCAGGCCTTGAAAGACAGCCTTACACATGCACCAGTGCTAGTCCTGCCCGACTTCAACAAGACGTTTGAAGTGGAGTGTGATGCCTCTGGAATAGGCATAGGAGCAGTGCTAACCCAAGGAGGGAGACCAGTGGCATACTTCAGTGAGAAGCTATGTGGTGCCTCACTGAACTACCCCACTTATGACAAGGAGCTTTATGCCCTTGTCCGAGCATTGGAGACTTGGCAGCATTACTTGCTGTCCAAGGAGTTTGTGATCCACACTGATCATGAGACTCTCAAACACCTCAGAGGGAAAACCAATCTCAAGAGGAGACATGCCAGGTGGATGGAGTTCATAGAGATCTTCCCGTACGTCATCAAGTACAAGAAGGGCAAAGATAATGTGGTAGCCGATGCACTATCAAGGAGGTTTGCCTCGATATCCACCATGGAGGCAAAGGTCCTAGGGTTCGAGCACATGAAGGACCTATACAAGGATGATCCTGACTTTGCTGAGAGCTACAAGGAGTGTGGCACAGGGAGTCATGGCAAGTTCTACATCCATGAGGGATTCCTTTTCCGAGAAAGAAGGTTGTGCATACCACAAGGATCATTAAGGGAGCTTATCATCCGAAAAGCTCATGGAGGAGGACTCATGGGCCACTTTGGTGTCGAAAAGACTCTAGCAGTGATCAAGGAGCACTTCTACTGGCCACACATCAAGAAGACAGTAGAAGCTCATTGTGCAAGATGCATCACTTGCAAGAAGGCAAAGTCCCGAGTGCAACCTCACGGGTTGTATCTCCCACTACCCATACCTACACATCCATGGGTGGACATCTCAATGGACTTTGTTCTAGGTCTGCCCAAGATCAACCACAAAGATGCAATCTTTGTAGTGGTGGACAGATTCTCCAAGATGGCACACTTCATTCCATGTGCGAATGTCAATGATGCCACTCAAACAGCTGAGCTGTTCTTCAGGGAGATAGTACGGCTTCATGGAGCGCCAAGGACCATCGTATCAGACAGGGACACCAAGTTCCTCAGCCACTTCTGGAGGACCCTTTGGAGAAAGCTAGGCACGAAGCTACTCTTCTCTACCACCTGCCATCCTCAAACTGATGGCCAAACTGAAGTTGTCAACAGGACACTATCAACTCTTCTCAGGACTACACTAGGGAAGAACCTAAAGACTTGGGTGGAGTGCCTGCCATTCATAGAGTTTGCTTACAACCGAGCCGTGCACTCAGCAACCAAGAAGACACCATTTGAAGTAGTATACGGCTTCAACCCTCTCACCCCATTGGAGCAAACACCACTACCACCAGCTGAGATGACCAACCTCAACGGAGCATCCAAGGCAGAGTTCATAAGGAGATTACACCAGAAGGTAGCAGAAAACTAGGAGAAGAGGACCGGACAGTACGTGACTCATGCCAACAAGGGAAGAAAGGAGGTGATCTTTCAACCAGGCGATTGGGTGTGGCTACACCTACGGCAGGAGAGGTTCCCAAACCTAAGAGTTCCAAGCTAGCACCAAGAGGAGATGGACCATTCAGAGTGCTGGAGAGGATCAACAACAACGTTCAATGTTACTGACTTAGCCCCTATCCATGCAGATGAACAAGTTTTGAGGACAAACCCTACTGAAGAGGGAGGGGATGATGAGGACATCAGGTCGTACATCCAGCCAGAAGACCAGAATGGCCGACCAGGAAGCTTGCCGGAGACAGCCGGACAATCTGGCAAGCCTGCCGGCCCAAGCAGTACCGCCGGACCCTCGACCACAAGGACCAGAGCAACCAGCATTGCCGGCGGAGAGGCCTAAGCTTCCGGCACACTTGGTGGCAACGTAGATGACACCGCCGGTCCCTCTGGTGATGCCGCCAACTCCAGGATCCACTTGGCCGGTCCTGAAGGCATTCCGGCCAGTGCTTCGCACAATCCAGCCGGTACGGCCGATCTATCCGAGTACACGCGCATTTCCACTTCTACACAAGAGGACTCGGATCAAATGAGCTACCAGCTCCAGGACATGAACCTAGAGGAAGTATCTACACCAGGGGTACCTCAAGGAGCAATGACAAGAAGCAGATCAAGGGCACTCTTCCACAAATTCAGCTTATGGGTCGACAAGCTCCTAGAGGAAGATTGACTAAGGACAAAGGGCCAAAAATGTAAGGAAGAGTCCAATGGCTTCTCAACAACACAAGGGACATCAGAGACTTGGGCTTTAGTGGCAAGAGAGGTCAGGGCCCAAAAATTCTTAACCCTACTCCAAGTCGAAGACTAGGAGCAAGGCGCGTGCATGCCACAAGGACGGCCACCTTCCATTTCTTGGCCATGAGGTAAGTTAAGGTAAGTTTCAATTCGAATATATGCCTCTTTCTGTTTTGCAGGGTAGGATCTAGAATATTTACTTTTATTGAGTCAAAGAAATTTTAGGAATAGGTCCTTTTTCGATTATACACTTTTGTATCTTTTCCTTTTGTGCACTTTTGTAAGTTTTCCTTTTCTTATTTGAGTCGACCCTAGAAGGTCAAGCGTTCGAGCATATTAATAAGGCTCCTTCCAGCATTGTAGTTCGACAACCTTTTTGCTAATTAATAAAGATCGAATTTTCTTACAAGTTTTCTCTTAAGAATCTTGTGCGCTTAGAACCTAGTTGAGACCAGCCCTCCTAGCTCTAAGTTTGTGATTTATCATGAGGTTCATCACCCCTCGTGTGTTTCACTTCACCCTTCCATCAAATACCAACCCAAAAACCCCTATCCAAGAAGTCTAAGGTCGAGTTTCTCACCTAACCTTCTCCAAACAGCCCACGCGCATAGAAGCTTTGAATCGAGGCTTGTATCAATTACAACCAGCCAGGCCCTAGGAGAGTCTCATGGTAGTAGCACAACTCTTGGATAAAGCCCTCATCTGGTGGGATCGTGAGGCTTCTGACCATAGGAGAAGGAGATTGATACCCGTAGAGTCTTGGGTCGACATGAAAGATCTCATGAGACAAAGGTTTGTCCCACCTTATTTCCATAGAGATTTGCAACGATGTTTTTGTACTCTTAAACAGGGCACAAGATCAGTAGAGGAGTACTACGAGGAGTTTGAAAGGCTAAGGAACAGGCTGGATCTCAACGACGATGAGGAGGCATTGATGGCTCAATTCTTGGATGGGTTGCAAGAGAGGATCAGCCGAAAAGTGGAGAGACAAATCTACAATGATTTCAAAGACTTGTTCCACCTCTCTGTCCAGGCTGAGCAGCACATCAGGCATAAGAGCCAAGACCTACGAAGCAAGCCTAAGACACCTTCGGCACCAAGCATTGGCACCATGCCCGTAGACAAGGGCAAGAGTATACAATTCGAATCATGGTTCAAGAGCAAGCCTCCTGAGCAAACCCGTGACCATAGAGAGCCTAGTAAGTCTTCTAACCCTCAGAGATCACTTGACATCACTTGTTTTAAGTGTAGGGGTCGCAGTCACATCTCAAGGGAGTACCCAAACAACCAAGTCATGCTGATCACGGAAGCTGGAGAGTACGAGTCTCAAGATGAAGGAGACTCTGAACCAGAAAGAGAATACGGCGACATTTAGTACCCTGATGTGGGTGAAGTGCTGATCACTAGACGGTGCCTCAGTGCAATGTTATACCCCTCCGAGACCAAAAAAAGGGAGAACATCTTCCACAGCCGGTACACCATCAAGGGCAAGGTATGTAATCTCATCATAGATAGAGATTCTTGCACTAATGTGGCTAGTGCGTATATGGTTGATAAGCTAGGTCTAGAGATGACAAATCACCCCCGGCCATATAGACTGAGATGGCTAGACGACAAGGTGGAGCTCAAGATCCATGAGCAAGTAACCGTGCCATTCAGTGTAGGCAGATACCAGTACCAGGTAGTCTGTGATGTAGTACCTATGCAAGTTGGCCATCTTCTGCTAGGAAGGCCATGGCAGTTTGACAAGGAGACAAGGCATGATGGCCGAACCAATCTCTACAAATTTGTGCACGATAAGAGAAAGGTCGGTCTAGCTCTTCTCACACCTGCCCAGGTACACGAACTATATCAACAAATGAGTAAGAAAAGAAACTCATTAAATCTAATTTTCTCATTCAACCAAGTCATATCCGGAGAGCTTTAGCATCAAAGGATTTAATGTTACTAATGGTTTTCAAAGAAGTGTTGAGTGTAGAGAAAGAACAGGCAGAGCTGCCTCCTGAAGTAGCAGCCCTCCTCAACAAGTTCCACGATATATTCCATGAGGAGATACCAGCAGGCTTGCATCCCTTACGCAGCATAGAGTACCAGATCGATCTCGTGCCCAGAGCAGACTTACCCAACCGGATGAGTCCAGAGGAGTCCAAGGACCTTGAGAAGCAGGTTAAGGAGCTCCTGGAGAAAGGCTATGTTCGAGAGAGCCTTAGTCCATGTGCCGTACCAGTGCTGCTAATCCCTAAGAAGGATGGGACCTGGAGGATGTGTGTGAACTGCCGAGCAATCAACAACATCACAGTCAAGTACCGGCATCCTATACCACAGTTGGACGACATGCTAGATGAACTGAGTGGAGCCACGGTCTTCTCCAAGATAAACCTCAATAGTGGATACCAACAGGTCAGAATGAAAGAGGGTGATGAGTGGAAGACTGCTTTCAAGACAAAGCAAGGCCTCTACGAGTGGATAGTCATGCCATTTGGCTTGACTAATGCCCCAAGCACCTTCATGCGCCTTATGAACCAAGTTATTAGGGCGTACATCATTAAGTTTGTAGTAGTCTATATTGATGATATACTTGTTTACAGTAAGTGCCTACGGGAACATCTTACACATATTGAGATGGTGCTTAAAACCCTTCGACAAAAAGAGCTTTATGCCAATCTCAAGAAGTGCACCTTCTGTACTGACAAGCTTGTTTTCTTAGGCTTTGTTGTAAGTTCACAGAACTTACAGGTTGATGAAGAAAAGATTCGAGCCATACAAGAATGGCAAACACCGAGCAACATCAGCCAAGTGAGAAGCTTCCACGGCCTGGCCAGATTCTACAGAAGATTCGTGCCCAACTTCAGCAGCATTGCCTCACCATTGACGACAATAGTGAAGAAGAATGTGGGGTTCAGCTGGGGAGAAGCTCAAGAGAAGGCATTCCAGGCCTTGAAGGACAGCCTCACGCTTGCACCAGTGCTAGTGATACAAGCCTCGATTCAAGGTTTGGATGCGCGTGGGCTGTTTGGAGAAGGTTAGGTGAGAAACTCGACCTTAGACTTCTTGGATAGGGGTTTTTGGTTTGGTATGGGTAGAAAGGTGAAGTGAACCACACGAGGGGTGATGAACCTCGTGATAAATCACAAACTTAGAGCTAGGTTCTAAGCGCACAAGTTTCTTAGAGAGAAAAACTTGTAGATGAAAATTCGCACTTTATTAATTATCAAAAAGGTTGTTGAACTACAATGCTGGAAGGAGCCTTATTAATATGCTCGACAGCTTGACCTTCTAGATTCGATTCAAAGAAAGAAAAGGAAAGTTTACAAAAATGCACAAATGGAAAATATAAAAAAGTGCATAACCGAAAAAAGACCTATTCCTAAAATGTCTTTGACTCAAAAATGTAAACCATCTAGATCCTACCCTGCAAAATAGAAAGAGGCATATATTCGAATTGAAACTTACCTTACTTACCTCACCGCCAAGAAATGGAAGGTGGCCGTCCTTGTGGCATGCACGCGCCTTTCTCCTAGTCTTCGACTTGGAGTAGGGTTAGGAATATTTGGGCCCTGACCTCTCTTGCCACTAAAGCCCAAGTCTCTGAAGTACCTAACATTGTTGAGAAGCCTTTGGACTCTTCTTTGCACTTCTGGCCCATTTTCCTTAGTCGATCTTCCTCTAGGAGCTTGTTGACCCATAAGCTGAACTTGTGGAAGAGTGCTCTTGATCTGCTCCTTGTCATTGCTCCTGGTGGCACTATTGGTGTAGAGACTTCCTCTAGATGCATGTCCTGAAGCTGGTAGCTTATCTGGTCTGAGTCTCCTTGTGTAGAAGTTGAAATGCTCGTATACTCGGCTGGATCGGCTGTACCGGCTTGACTGTGCGAGGTAATGGCCGGAATGCCTTCAGGACCGGCCAAGTTGATCCCAGAGTCGGCGGCGTCACCAAGGGGACCGGCGGTGTCATCTGCATCACCACCAATTGTGCCAGAGGCTTGGGCCTCTCCGCCGGCAAAGCTGATCGGTCCGGTCCTGTTGGTCGAGGGTCCGACGGTACCGCTTGGGCCGGCAGAAATGCCAAATGGCCCGGCTGTCTCGGGCAAGCTTCCTGGTCGGCCATTCTGGTCTCCTGGCCGGACATACGACCTGATGTCCTCATCATCCCCTCCCTCTTCAGTAGGTTTTGACATCAAAACTGGTTCATCTGCATGGAAAGGGGCTAAGTCATATACGTTGAACGTGTTGGACACATTAAACTCACCTGGGAGCTCGATCCGGTAGGCGTTGTTGTTGATCCATTCCAGCACTCTGAATGGCCCATCTCCTCTTGGTGCTAGCTTGGAACTCCTTAGGTTGGGAAACCTCTCCTGCCGTAGGTGTAGCCACACCCAATCGCCTAGTTGAAAGATCACCTCCTTTCTTCCCTTGTTAGCATGAGTCACATACTGCCCAGTCCTCTTCTCCAAGTTCTCTGCTATCTTCTGGTGTAACTTCCTTATAAACTATGCTTTGGATGATCCGTTGAGGTTGGTCATTTCTGCTGGTGACAGTGGTATACTACTTCAAATGGTGTCTTCTTGGTTGTTGAGTGCACGGCTCGGTTGTAAGCGAACTCTATGAATGGAACGTACTCCACCCAAGTGTTGAGGTTCTTCCCTAGTGTAGTCCTGAGAAGAGTTGATAGTGTCTGGTTGAAAACTTCCGTTTGGCCATCGGTTTGAGGATGGCAGGTGGTAGAGAAGAGCAGCTTCATGCCAAGCTTCCTCCAAAGGCTCCTCCAGAAATGGCTGAGGAACTTTGTGTCCCTGTCTGACACGATGGTCCTTGGCACTCCATGAAGCCGTACTATCTCCCTGAAAAACAGCTCGGCTGTTTGCGTGGCATCATTGACATTGGCACACGGAATGAAGTGTGCCATCTTGGAGAATTTTTCCACCACTACAAAGATTGCATCATTGTGGTTGATCTTGGGTAATCCTAAAACGAATTCCATTGATATATCCACCCATGCGTGCGTCGGTATGGGAAGTGGGAGATACAACCCGTGAGGTTGCACGCGGGACTTCGCCTTCTTGCAAGTGATGCACCTTGCACAATGAGCTTCTACTGTCCTCTTGATGTGTGGCCAGTAGAAGTGTTCCTTGACCACTGCTAGTGTCTTGTCGACACCAAAGTGGCCCATGAGTCCTCCTCCATGAGCTTCTCGGATGATAAGCTCCCGTAATGATCCTTGTGGTATGCACAGCCTTCTCTCTCGGAACAAGAACCCCTCATGGATGTAGAACTTCCCATGACTCCCTGTGCCACACTCCTTGTAGCTCTCGGCGAGGTCAGGATCATCTTTATATAGGTCCTTGATGTGCTCGAATCCTAACACCTTAGCTTCCATTGTGGATATCAAGGCAAACCTCCTTGATAGTGCATCAGCTACCACATTTTCCTTGCCCTTCTTGTATTTGATGATGTACGGGAAGGTCTCGATGAACTCCATCCACCTGGCATGTCTCCTCTTGAGATTGGTTTGCCCTCTGAGGTGTTTGAGAGTCTCATGATCAGTGTGGATCACAAACTCCTTGGACAGCAAGTAATGCTGCCAAGTTTCCAAGGCTCGGACAAGGGCATAAAGCTCCTTTTCATAAGTGGGGTAGTTCAGTGAGGCACCACCTAGCTTCTCACTGAAGTATGCCACTGGCCTTCCTCCTTCAGTCAGCACCGCTCCTATGCCTATTCCAGAGGCATCGCACTCTACTTCGAATGTCTTACTGAAGTCGGGCAAGACTAGCACTGGTGCATGTGTGAGGCTGTCCTTCAAGGCCTGGAACGCCTTCTCCTGAGCTTCTCCCCAGCTGAATCCCACGTTCTTCTTCACTACTGCCGTCAATATTGAGGCAATACTGCTGAAGTTGGGCACGAACCTTTGGTAGAAGCTGGCCAGTCCGTGGAAACCCCTCACTTGGCTGATGTTGCTCGGTGTTAGCCATTCTTGTATGGCTCGGATCTTCTCCTCATAAACCTGTAGGCCCTGTGAACTTACAACAAAACCTAAGAAGACAAGTTTATCAGTACAAAAGATGCACTTCTTGAGATTGGCATAAAGCTCTTCTTGTCGAAGGGTTTTAAGTACCATCTCAAGATGTGTAAGGTGATCTCTTAAACACTTACTGTAAACTAAAATGTCGTCGAAATAAACTACAACAAACTTACTGATGTACGCCCTAAGAACTTGGTTCATAAGGCGCATGAAGGTGCTCGGGGCATTAGTCAGGCTGAATGGCATGACTGTCCACTCGTAGAGCCCTTGCTTGGTCTTGAAGGCGGTCTTCCACTCATCACCTTCCTTCATCCTCGCTTGGTGGTATCCACTCTTAAGGTCTATCTTGGAGAAGACCGTGGCTCCACTCAGCTCATCTAGCATGTCATCCAGCCGTGGTATCGGATGCCGGTACATGACTGTTATGTTGTTGATTGCTCAGCAGTCCACGCACATTCGCCAAGTCCCATCCTTCTTGGGCACTAGTAGCACTGGTACGGTAGGCGTTGTTGTTGATCCTCTCGAGCACTCTGAATGGTCCATCTCCTCTTGGTGCTAGCTTGGAACTCCTTAGGTTTGGGAACCTCTCCTGCCGTAGGTGTAGCCACACCCAATCGCCTGGTTGAAAGATCACCTCCTTTCTTCCCTTGTTGGAATGAGTCACGTACTGTCCGGTCCTCTTCTCCAAGTTTTCTGCTACCTTCTGGTATAATCTCCTTATGAACTCTGCCTTGGATGCTCCGTTGAGGTTGGTCATCTCAGTTGGTGGTAGTGGTGTTTGCTCCAATGGGGTGAGAGGGTTGAAGCCGTATACTACTTCAAATGGTGTCTTCTTGGTTGCTGAGTGCACGGCTCGGTTGTAAGCGAACTATATGAATGGCAGGCACTCCACCCAAGTCTTTAGGTTCTTCCCTAGTGTAGTCCTGAGAATAGTTGATAGTGTCCTGTTGACAACTTCAGTTTGGCCAACGGTTTGAGGATGGCAGGTGGTAGAGAAGAGTAGCTTCGTGCCTAGCTTTCTCCAAAGGGTCCTCCAGAAGTGGTTGAGGAACTTGGTGTCCCTCTCTGATACGATGGTCCTTGGCACTCCATGAAGCCGTACTATCTCCCTGAAGAACAGCTCAGCTGTTTGAGTGGCATCATTGACATTGGCACATGGAATGAAGTGTGCCATGTTGGAGAATCTGTCAACCCCTACAAAGATTGCATCTTTGTGGTTGATCTTGGGCAGACCTATAACAAAGTCCATTGAGATGTCCACCCATGGATGTGTAGGTATGGGCAGTGGGAGATACAACCTGTGAGGTTGCACTCGGGACTTTGCCTACTTGCAAGTGATGCATCTTGCACAATGAGCTTCTACTGTCCTCTTGATGTGTGGCCAGTAGAAGTGCTCCTTGACCACTGGTAGAGTCTTGTCGACACCAAAGTAGCCCATGAGTACTCCTCCATGAGCTTCTCGGATGATAAGCTCCCTTAATGATCCTTGTGGTATGCACAGCCTTCTTTCTCGGAACAAGAACCCCTCATGGATGTAGAACTGGCCATGACTCCCTGTGCCACACTCCTTGTAGCTCTCAGCCTTGTATAGGTCCTTGATGTGCTCGAACCCTAGGACTTTTGCCTCCATGATGGATATCAAGGCAAACCTCCTTGATAGTGCATCGGCTACCACATTATCTTTGCCCTTCTTGTACTTGATGACGTACGGGAAGATCTCTATGAACTCCATCCACCTGGCATGTCTCCTCTTGAGATTGGTTTGCCCTCTGAGGTGTTTGAGAGTCTCATGATCAGTGTGGATCACAAACTCCTTGGACAGCAAGTAATGCTTCCAAGTCTCCAATGCTCGGACAAGGGCATAAAGCTCCTTGTCATAAGTGGGGTAGTTCAGTGAGGCACCACCTAGCTTCTCACTGAAGTATGCCACTGGTGTCCCTCCTTGGGTTAGCACTGCTCCTATGCCTATTCCAGAGGCATCACACTCCACTTCAAACGTCTTGTTGAAGTCGGGCAGAACTAGCACTTGTGCATGTGTAAGGCTGTCCTTCAAGGCCTGGAATGCCTTCTCCTGAGCTTCTCCCCAGCTGAATCCCACGTTCTTCTTCACTACTGCCGTCAGTTGTGAGGCAATACTGCTGAATTTGGGCACGAATCTCCTATAGAAGCTGGCCAGTCCGTGGAAGCTCCTTACTTGGCTGATGTTGCCTGGTGTTGGCCATTCTTGTATGGCTCGAATCTTCTCTTCATCAACCTGTAGGCCCTGTGAACTTACAACAAAACCTAAAAAGACAAGTTTATCAGTACAAAAGATGCACTTCTTGAGATTGGCATAAAGCTCTTCTTGTCGAAGGGTTTTAAGTACCATCTCAAGATGTGTGAGGTGTTCCCGTAGGCACTTACTATAAACTAGTATGTCATCAAAGTAAACCACTACAAACTTACTGATGTACGCCCTAAGAACTTGGTTCATAAGGCGCATGAAGGTTCTTGGGGCATTAGTCAAGCCGAATGGCATGACTGTCCACTCGTATAGCCCTTGCTTTGTCTTGAAAGCAGTCTTCCATTCATCACCTTCCTTTATCCTGACCTGGTGGTATCCACTCTTGAGGTCTATCTTGGAGAAGACCGTGGCTCCACTCAGCTCATCTAGCATGTCATCCAGCCGTGGTATTGGACGCCGGTACTTGACTATGATGTTGTTGATTGCTCGGCAGTCCACGCACATGCGCCAAGTCCCATCCTTCTTGGGCACTAGTAGCACTGGTACGGCACATGGACTGAGGCTCTCTCGAACATAGCCTTTCTCCAGGAGCTCCTTTACTTGCTTCTCAAGCTTCTTGGACTCCTCTGGACTCATCCGGTAGGCTGGCCGGTTGGGCAGGGCTGCTCCGGGCACTAGATCAATCTGGTGTTCTATGCCATGTAAAGGAGGCAAACCTGCTGGTATCTCCTCTGGAAATACATCCTGGAACTTGTTGAGGAGAATTGCTACTTTAGGAGGTAGCTCTACCTGTTCTTTTTCTACATTCAACACTTCTTTGAAAACCATTAGTAACATTAAATCCTTTGAGGCTAAAGCTCTCCAGACATGGCTTGGTTGAATAAGAAAATTAGACTTGATAAGTTTCTTTTCCTTACTCATTTGGAGTTGTAGCTCATGTACCTGGGCAGGTGTAAGAGGAGTCAAGCTGACCTTTCTTTTGTCATGCACAAAAGTGTAGAGATTTGATACAAGCCTTGATTCAAGGATGTATGCGCGTGGGCTGTTTGTAGAAGATTAGGTGAGAAACTCAACCTTAGGCTTCTGGATAGGGGTTTTCTGGTTGGTAAACGATGGAAGGGTGAAGTGAACCACACGAGGGGTGATGAACCTCGTGATAAATCACAAACTTAGAGATAGGAGGGCTGGTCTCAACTAGGTTCTAAGCGCACAAGATTCTTAGAGAGAAAACTTGTAGGGAAAAAGTTCTACTTTATTAATAATCAAAAGGTTGTCCAACTACAATGCTGGAAGGAGCCTTATTAATATGCTCGACAGCTTGACCTTCTAGGGTCGACACAAATAAAGAAAAGGAAAGTTTACAAAAGTGCACAAAAGGAAAAGATACAAAAGTATATAACCGAAAAAGGACCTATTCCTAAAATGTTCTTGACTCAAAAATGTAAAGCAACTAGATCCTACCCTGCAAAACATAAAGAGGCATATATTCGAATGTAAACTTACCTTAACTCACCTCACGGCCAAGAAATGGAAGGTGGCCGTCCTTGTGGCATGCACGCGCCTTGCTCCTAGTCTTCGACTTGGAGTAGGGTTACAAATCTCTGGGCCTTGACCTCTCTTGCCACTAAAGCCCAAGTCTCTGATGTTCCTTGTGTTGTTGAGAAGCCTTTGGACTCTAATTTGCTCTTCTGGCTCATTGTCCTTAGCTACTCTTCCTCTAGGAGCTTGTCGACCCATAAGCTGAATTTGTGGAAGAGTGCCCTTGATCTGCTTCTTGTCATTGCTCCTTGAGGTACCACTGGTGTAGATACTTCTTCTAGGTGCATGTCCTGGAGCTGGTAGCTCATTTGGTCCGGGTCCTCTTGTGTGGAAGTGGAAATGCGCGTGTACTCGGCTGGATCGGCTGTACCGGCTGATTGTGCGCGGTACTGGCCGGGATGCCTTCAGGACCGGCCAAGTTGATCCCGGAGTTGGCGGCATCACCAGAGGGACCGGCGGTGTCATCCACGTCCCCACCAAGTGTGTCGGAAGCTTGGGCCTCTCCGCCGGCGATGCTGACCGGTCTGGTCCTATAGGTCGAGGGTCCGGCGGTACTGCCTGGTCCGGAAGACGTGCCAGATGGTCCTGCTGTCTCGGGCAAGCTTCCTGGTCGGCCAGTCTGGTCTCCTGGCTGGATGTACGACCTGATGTCCTCATCATTCCCTCCCTCTTCAGTAGGTTTTGTCCTCAAAACTGGTTCATCTGCATGGAAAGGGGCTAAGTCAGTAACATTGAACGTATTGGACACATTAAACTCACCTTGCAGCTCGATCCGGTAGGCGTTGTTGTTGATCCTCTCGAGCACTCTGAATGGTCCATCTCCTCTTGGTGCTAGCTTGGAACGCCTTAGGTTTGGGAACCTCTCCTGCCGTAGGTGTAGCCACACCCAATCGCCTGGTTGAAAGATCACCTCCTTTCTTCCCTTGTTGGCATGAGTCACGTACTATCTGGTCCTCTTCTCCAAGTTTTCTGCTACCTTCTGGTGTAATTTCCTTATGAACTCTGCCTTGGATGCTCCGTTGAGGTTGGTCATCTCAGCTGGTGGTAGTGGTGTTTGCTCCAATGGGGTGAGAGGGTTGAAGCCGTATACATCCTCAAATGGTGTCTTCTTGGTTGCTGAGTGCACGGCTCGGTTGTAAGCGAACTCTATGAATGGAAGGCAATCCACCCAAGTCTTTAGGTTCTTCCCTAGTGTAGTTCTGAGAAGAGTTGATAGTGTCCTGTTGACAACTTCAGTTTGGCCATCGGTTTGAGGATGGCAGGTGGTAGAGAAGAGTAGCTTCGTGCCTAGCTTTCTCAAAGGGTCCTCCAGAAATGGCTGAGGAACTTGGTGTCCCTGTCTGATACGATTGTCCTTGGCACTCCATGAAGCCGTACTATCTCCCTGAAGAACAGCTGAGCTGTTTGTGTGGCATCATTGACATTGGCACATGGAATGAAGTGTGCCATCTTGGAGAATCTGTCCACCACTACAAAGATTGCATCTTTGTGGTTGATCTTAGGCAGACCTAGAACAAAGTCCATTGAGATGTCCACCCAAGGATGTGTGGGTATGGGCAGTGGGAGATACAACCCGTGAGGTTGCACTCGGGACTTTGCCTTCTTGGAAGTGATGCATCTTGCACAATGAGCTTCTACTGTCCTCTTGATGTGTGGCCAGTAGAAGTGTTCCTTGACCACTGCTAGTGTCTTGTCGACACCAAAGTGGCCCATGAGTCCTCCTCCATGAGCTTCTCTGATTATAAGCTCCCTTAATGATCCTTGTGGTATGCACAGCCTTCTTTCTCGGAACAAGAACCCCTCATGGATGTAGAACTGGCCATGACTCCCTGTGCCACACTCCTTGTAGCTCTCAGCCTTGTATAGGTCCTTGATGTGCTCGAACCCTAGGACTTTTGCCTCCATGATGGATATCAAGGCAAACCTCCTTGATAGTGCATCGGCTACCACATTATCTTTGCCCTTCTTGTACTTGATGACGTACGGGAAGATCTCTATGAACTCCATCCACCTGGCATGTCTCCTCTTGAGATTGGTTTGCCCTCTGAGGTGTTTGAGAGTCTCGTGATCAGTGTGGATCACAAACTCCTTGGACAGCAAGTAATACTGCCAAGTCTCCAATGCTCGGGCAAGGGCATAGAGCTCCTTGTCATAAGTGGGGTAGTTCAGTGAGGCACCACCTAGCTTCTCACTGAAGTATGCCACTGGTCTCCCTCCTTGGGTTAGCACTGCTCCAATGCCTATTCCAGAGGCATCACACTCCACTTCAAACGTCTTGTTGAAGTCGGGCAGGACTAGCACTGGTGCATGTGTAAGGCTGTCCTTCAAGGCCTGGAATGCCTTCTCCTGAGCTTCTCCCCAGCTGAATCCCACGTTCTTCTTCACTACTGCCGTCAGTGGTGAGGCAATACTGCTGAAGTTGGGTACGAATCTCCTACAGAAGCTGGCCAGTCCGTGGAAGCTCCTTACTTGGCTGATGTTTCCTGGTGTTGGCCATTCTTGTATGGCTCGAATATTCTCTTCATCAACCTGTAGGCCCTGTGAACTTACAACAAAACCTAAAAAGACAAGTTTATCAGTACAAAAGGTGCACTTCTTGAGATTGGCATAAAGCTCTTCTTGTCGAAGGGTTTTAAGTACCATCTCAAGATGTGTGAGGTGTTCCCGAAGGCACTTACTATAAACTAGTATGTCATCAAAGTAAACTACCATAAACTTACTGATGTACGCCCTAAGAACTTGGTTCATAAGGCGCATGAAGGTGCTTGGGGCATTAGTCAAGCCGAATGGCATGACTGTCCACTCGTAGAGCCCTTGCTTTGTCTTAAAAGCAGTCTTCCACTCATCACCTTCCTTCATTCTTACCTGGTGGTATCCACTTTTGAGGTCTATCTTGGAGAAGACCGTGGCTCCACTCAGCTCATCTAGCATGTCATCCAGTCGTGGTATTGGATGCCTGTACTTGACTGTGATGTTGTTGATTGCTCGGCAGTCCACGCACATGCGCCAAGTCCCATCCTTCTTGGGCACTAGTAGCACTGGTACGGCACATGGACTGAGGCTCTCTCGAACATATCCTTTCTCCAGGAGCTCCTTGACTTGCTTCTCAAGCTCCTTGGACTCCTCTGGACTCATCCGGTAGGCTGGCCGGTTGGGCAGGGCTGCTCCGGGCACTAGATCAATCTGGTGTTCTATGCCATGTAAAGGAGGCAAGCCTGCTGGTATCTCCTCTGGAAATACATCCTGGAATTTGTTGAGGAGAGTTGCTACTTCAGGAGGTAGCTCTACCTGTCCCTGTTCTACACTCAAAACTTCTTTGAAGACCATTAGTAACATTAAATCCTTTGAGGCTAAAGCTCTCCGGACATGGCTTGGTTGAATAAGAAAATTAGACTTGATAAGTTTCTTTTCCTTACTCATTTGGAGTTGTAGCTCGTGTACTTGAGCAGGTGTAAAAGGAGCTAGGCTGACCTTTCTCTTGTCATGCACGAAGGTGTAGAGATTGGTTCGGCCATCGTGCCTGGTCTCTTTGTCAAACTGCCATGGTCTTCCTAGTAGAAGATGGCCAGCTTGCGTGGGCACCACGTCGCACACGACTTGATCCTGGTACTTGCCCACACTGAATGGTACAATGACTTGTTCATGGATCTTTAGCTCCACTTTGTCATCGAGTCATCTCAGTCTATATGGTCGAGGATGCTTTGTCTTCTCCAGACCTAGCTTATCAACCATATATGCACTAGCAACGTTAGTGCAAGAACCACCATCTATGATGAGGTTACATACCTTGCCCTTGATGGTGCAACGGCTTTGGAAGATGTTCTCCCTTTGGATGGTCTCTGAAGGATCCACCATTGCACTGAGGATACGTCTAGTGACCAGCACTTCCCCCACATCAGGGTACTCAATGTCACCATACTCTCCTTCTGGCTCATAGTCCTCTTCATCTTGGGACTCATACTCTTCTGCCTCTGTAATCAGCATGACTCGGTTGTTTGGGCACTCTCTTGAGATGTGTCCACGTCCCCTGCACTTGAAACAAGTTATGTCACGTGATCTTTGAGGGTTAGAAGACTTACCAGGCTCTCTCTGGTCACGGGTGGGTTCAGGAGGCTTGCTCTTGAACCTTGACTCGATCTCTATGCTTTTGCCTTTGTCTACAGGCTTGGGCATGTTGCTTGGTGCCCAAGGTGTCGTAGGCTTGCTGCAGATGTCTTGGCTCTTACGCTTGATGTGCTGCTCAGCTTGCACAGATAGGTGGAACAAGTCTTTGAAGTCATTGTAGATTTGCCTTTCCACCTTGCGGCTGATCCTTTCTTGGAGTCCATCCAAGAATTGTGCCATCAATGCTTCTTCATCATCATTGAGCTCCAATCTGTTCCTTAGCTTTTCGAACTCTTCATAGTATTCTTCTACTGATCTGGTACCCTGCTTAAGAGTACAAAAACGACTTTGCAAATCTCTATGAAAGTAAGGTGGAACAAACCTTTGTCGCATGAGGTCTTTCATGTCGACCCATGAGTCTACGGGTCTCATTCTCTTCCTCTTTCTGTCAGATACCTCACGATCCCACCAGATGAGGGCATTGTCCGTGAGTTGTGCTACTGCCGTTGAGACTCTCCTAGGTCCTGGTTGGTTGTAGTGATCAAAGATATGATCCATTCTCCTCTCCCAATCTAGGTAAGCCTCGGGGTCTACTTTTCCTGCAAAATTTGGAGGAGTTAGTTTAACATCAGGATGAATTACCCGGTTGTAGGTGCGTTCATCTCCATCCTCATGATGTCTTGGAGGCATTTTTGGTCTCTGGTGAACACCATATGGCTCAAAGCCATCATCTTCTGCCTCTGGTTGCCGTGGAGGTCCTCTCGGCCTATGGTGATAGTTATGAGGTTGTGTGTCCTCATCTCCATCTGGCTGGGGTTCCTCCTGTTCGTGCCGTGTCCTAAGGTGCTCAGGACCCTCAGGACGGTCTTGCTCAGCTCTCACGTGCCTTATGGCCTGGAATCTCACTGGTCTTTCCACGCGCTCCAACCTCTCGCCTATGGATGCGAGTTGTGTTTGGAGTGTGGTGAACATGGCCATCATGGCTTCGGCTGCTTCTCTATTCTCTTCTCACATGGTGTGCTACAAAGAAAGAAGACAAGTTAGGATGCTCCTAAATTGTTTGGAGGGTTTTCTTTTTATAAGGGGTTTGAAAAAATGCAAAAAGGAAAAATCCTAAGGAAAGGAAATTCGAATAAAAGACAAAAAGGAAACTTCCTAGACAACTTGTGCTAGCTGTCCAAGTCGAAATCTTTTGGGTATTTTCCTATTTTCTTTTCTTTTCTATTTGTTTTCTTTTTAATTTAACTTAAAATTAATGGAAATATGAATTAAACAAAAAGGAAAACGTGAATGGCAATGCAAAAGTGAATCTAAACCCTAGTGATACACGTAGAAGGCTAGATGCACTCGGTTTGGAGTTTGAGGTTAATTTTTTTGATTTTTCTTGAATGCGACTTAAACTAATGCAAGAACTAAAAACAAAACAAGCAAAAGGATAGAAACAACCTGGTTTAGGATCTTTAAGCTCTGATACCAAAATGATACAAGCCTTGATTCAAGGATGTATGCGCATGGGCTGTTTGTAGAAGATTAGGTGAGAAACTCAACCTTAGGCTTCTGGATGGGGGTTTTCTGGTTGGTAAAAGATGGAAGGGTGAAGTGAACCACACGAGGGTGATGAACCTCGTGATAAATCACAAACTTAGAGCTAGGAGGGCTGGTCTCAACTAGGTTCTAAGCGCACAAGATTCTTAGAGAGAAAACTTGTTGGGAAAAAGTTCTACTTTATTAATAATCAAAAAGGTTGTCGAACTACAATGCTTGAAGGAGCCTTATTAATATGCTCGACAGCTTGACCTTCTAGGGTCGACTCAAATAAAGAAAAGGAAAGTTTACAAAAGTGCACAAAAGGAAAAGATACAAAAATGTATAACCGAAAAAGGACCTATTCCTAAAATGTTCTTGACTCAAAAATGTAAAGCATCTAGATCCTACCCTGCAAAACATAAAGAGGCATATATTCGAATTGAAACTTACCTTAACTTACCTCACGGCCAAGAAATGGAAGGTGGCCGTCCTTGTGGCATGCATGCGCCTTGCTCCTAGTCTTCGACTTGGAGTAGGGTTAAAAATCTTTGGGCCCTGACCTCTCTTGCCACTAAAGCCCAAGTCTCTGATGTTCCTTTTGTTGTTGAGAAGCCTTTGGACTCTAATTTGCTCTTCTGGCCCATTTTCCTTAGCTGCTCTTCCTCTAGGAGCTTGTCGACCCATAAGCTGAATTTGTGGAAGAGTGCCCTTGATCTGCTTCTTGTCATTGCTCCTTGAGGTACCACTGGTGTAGATACTTCTTCTAGGTGCATGTCCTGGAGCTGGTAGCTCATTTGGTCCGGGTCCTCTTGTGTGGAAGTGGAAATGCGCGTGTACTCGGCTGGATCGGCTGTACCGGCTGGATTGTGCGCGGTACTGGCCGGGATGCCTTCAGGACCGGCCAAGTTGATCCCGGAGTTGGCGGCATCACCAGAGGGACCGGCGGTGTCATCCACGTCCCCACCAAGTGTGCCGGAAGCTTGGGCCTCTCCGCCGGCAATGCTGACCGGTCTGGTCCTATAGGTCGAGGGTCCGGCGGTACTGCCTGGTCCGGCAGACGTGCCAGATGGTCCTGCTGTCTCGGGCAAGCTTCCTGGTCGGCCAGTCTGGTCTCCTGGCTGGACGTACGACCTGATGTCCTCATCAAGATTGGTTCGGCCATCATGCCTGGTCTCTTTGTCAAACTCCCATGGTCTTCCTAGCAGAAGATGACCAGCTTGCATGGGCACCACGTCGCACATGACTTGGTCTTGGTACTTGCCCACACTGAATGGCACAGTGACTTGCTCATGGATCTTGATCTCCACTTTGTCATCTAGCCATCTCAGTCTATATGGTCGAGGGAACCTTGTCTTCTCTAGACCTAGCTTATCAACCATATATGCACTAGCAACGTTAGTGCAAGAACCACCATCTATGATGAGGTTACATACCTTGCCCTTGATGGTGCAACAGCTGTGGAAGATGTTCTCCCTTTGGATGGTCTCTGAAGGATCCACCATTGCACTGAGGATGCGTCTAGTGACCAGCACTTCCCCCACATCAGGGTACTCAATGTCACCATACTCCTCTTCTGGTTCATAGTCCTCTTCATCTTGGGACTCATATTCTCCAGCCTCCGTAATCAACATGACCCGGTTGTTTGGGCACTCCCCTGAGATGTGTCCACGACCCCTACACTTGAAACAAGTGATGTCACGTGATCTTTGAGGGTTAGAAGACTTACCAGGCTCTCTCTGGTCATGGGTGGGTTCAGGGGGCTTGCTCTTGAACCTTGACTCGATCTCTATGCTCTTGCCTTTGTCTACGGGCTTGGGCATGTTGCTTGTTGCCCAAGGTGTCTTAGGCTTGCTGCGGATGTCTTGGCTCTTACGTTTGATGTGCTGCTCAGCCCTAACAGATAGGTGGAACAAGTCTTTGAAGTCATTGTAGATTTGCCTTTCCACCTTGCGGCTGATTCTTTCTTGGAGTCCATCCAAGAATTGTGCCATCAATGCTTCTTCATCACCATTGAGCTCTAATCTGTTCCTTAGCTTCTCGAACTCTTCATAATACTCCTCTACTGATCTAGTACCCTGCTTAAGAGTACGAAAACGACGTTGCAAGTCTCTATGAAAGTAAGGTGGAACAAACCTTTGTCGCATGAGGTCTTTCATGTCGACCCATGAGTCTATGGGCCTCATTCTCTTCCTCCTTCTGTCAGATACCTCACGATCCCACCAGATGAGGGCATTTTCCGTGAGTTGTGCTACTGCCATTGAGACTCTCCTAGGCCCTGGTTGGTTGTAATGATCAAAGATATGATCCATTCTTTTCTCCCAATCTAGGTAAGCCTCGGGGTCTACTTTTCCTGCAAAACTTGGAGGAGTTAGCTTAACATCAGGATGAGTTACCCGGTTATAGGCGTGTTCATCTCCATCCTCATGATGTCTAGGAGGCATTCTTGATCTGTGGTGAAGACCATATGGCTCAAAGCCATCATCTCCTGCCTCTTGTTGCCGTGGAGGTCCTCTCGGCCTATGGTGATATTTATGAGGTGGTGTGTCCTCATCTCCATCTGGCTGGGGTTCCTCTTGTCCGTGCCGTGTCCTAAGGTGCTCATGACCCTCAGGACGGTCTTGCTCAGCTCTCACGTGCCTTATGGCCTGGAACCTCACCGGTCTTTCCACGCGCTCCAACCTCTCGCCTATTGATGTGAGTTGTCTTTGGAGAGTGGTGAACATGGCCATCATGGCTTCGGTTGCTTCTCTATTTTCTTCTGCCATTGTGATACAAGCCTCGATTCAAGGCTTGGATGCGCGTGTGCTGTTTGTAGAAGATTAGGTGAGAAACTCGACCTTAGGCTTCTGGATAGAGGTTTTCTGGTTGGTAAACGATGGAAGGGTGAAGTGAACCACACGAGGGGTGATGAACCTCGTGATATATCACAAACTTAGAGCTAGGAGGGCTGGTCTCAACTAGGTTCTAAGCGCACAAGCTTCTTTGAGAGAATAACTTGTAAAGAAAATTCGATCTTTATTAATAATCAAAAAGGTTGTCGAACTACAATGCTGGAAGGAGCCTTATTAATATGCTCGACAGCTTGACCTTCTAGGGTCGACTCAAATAAAGAAAAGGAAAGTTTACAAAAGTGCACAAAAGGAAAAGATACAAAAATGTATAACCGAAAAAGGACCTATTCCTAAAATGTTCTTGACTCAAAAATGTAAAGCATCTAGATCCTACCCTGCAAAACAGAAAGAGGCATATATTCGAATTGAAACTTACCTTAACTTACCTCACGGCCAAGAAATGGAAGGTGGCCGTCCTTGTGGCATGCATGCGCCTTGCTCCTAGTCTTCGACTTGGAGTAGGGTTAAAAATCTTTGGGCCTTGACCTCTCTTGCCACTAAAGCCCAAGTCTCTGATGTTCCTTGTGTTGTTGAGAAGCCTTTGGACTCTAATTTGCTCTTCTGGCTCATTGTCCTTAGCTACTCTTCCTCTAGGAGCTTGTCGACCCATAAGCTGAATTTGTGGAAGAGTGCTCTTGATCTGCTTCTTGTCATTGCTCCTGGAGGTACCACTGGTGTAGATACTTCCTCTAAGTGCATGTCCTGGAGCTGGTAGCTCATTTGGTCCGAGTCCTCTTGTGTAGAAGTGGAAGTGTGCGTGTACTCGGCTGGATGGCCTGTACCGGCTGGATTGTGCGCGGTACTGGCCGGAATGACTTCAGGACCGGCCAAGTTGATCCCGGAGTCGGCGGTGTCATCAGGGGGACCGGCGGTGTCATTCACGTCCCCACAAAGTGTGCCGGAAGCTTGGGCCTCTCCGCCGGCGATGTTGACCGGTCTGGTCCTATAGGTCGAGGGTCCGGCGGTACTGTCTGGTCCGGCAGGCGCGCCAGATGGTCTTGCTGTCTCGGGCAAGCTTCCTGGTCGGCCAGTCTGGTCTCCTGGCTGGATGTACGACCTGATGTCCTCATCACATTGCGTGCTACAAAGAAAGAAGACAAGTTAGGATGCTCCTTAATTATTAGGAGGGTTTTCTTTTTATAAGGATTCGAAAATTTGCAAAAAGGAAAAAATATGAGAATTGGAAATTCAAAAATGTGAAGATTTGAAAAAAAGGAAACTTTCTTGACAACTTGTGCTAGCTGTCTAATTCGAATTCCTTTGGTATTTTTCCTATTTTCTTTTTCTTTTCTTTTTAATTTAACTTAAAAATAAAGGAAATGTGATTTAAACAAAAAGGAAAACGTGAATGGTAATGCAAAAGTGAATCGAAACCCTAGTGATACACGTAGAAGGCTAGATGCACTCGGTTTGGAGTTTGATATTATTATTTTTTTTTTTGAATGCTACTTAAACTAATGCAAGAACTAAAAACAAAACAAGCTAAAGGATAGAAACAACCTGGTTTAGGAGCTTTAAGCTCTGATACCAAAATGATACAAGCCTTGATTCAAGGATGTACGCGCGTGGGCTGTTTGGAGAAGTTTAGTTGAGAAACTCGACCTTAGACTTCTTGGATAGGGGTTTTTGTGTTGGTATTCGAAGGAAGGGTGAAGTGAACCACACGAGAGGTGATGAACCACGTGATAAATCACAAAATTAGAGCTAGGAGGGCTGGTCTCAACTAGATTCTAAGCGCACAAGATTCTTGAGAGAAAACTTGTTGGGGAAAAAGTTTTATCTTTATTAATATCAAAAAGGTTGTCGAACTACAATGCTGGAAGGAGCCTTATTAATATGCTCGACAGCTTGACCTTCTAGGTTCGACCCAAATAAGAAAAGGAAAACTTACAAAAGTGCACAAAAGGAAAAGATACAAAAGTGTATAATCGAAAAAGGACCTATTCCTAAAATGTCTTTGACTCAATAAAAGTAAATATTCTAGATCCTACCCTGCAAAACAGAAAGAGGCATATATTCGAATTGAAACTTACCTTAACTTACCTCATGGCCAAGAAATGGAAGGTGGCCGTCCTTGTGGCATGCACGCGCCTTGCTCCTAGTCTTCGACTTGGAGTAGGGTTAAGAATCTTTGGGCCCTGGCCTCTCTTGCCACTAAAGCCCAAGTCTCTGATGTCCCTTGTATTTGTTAGAAGCCATTGGACAATTCCTTGCATTTTTGGCCCATTGTCCTTAGTCGATCTTCCTCTAGGAGCTTGTCGACCCATAAGCTGAATTTGTGGAAGAGTGCCCTTGATCTGCTTCTTGTCATTGCTCCTTGAGGTACCACTAGTGTAGATACTTCCTCTAGGTGCATGTCCTGGAGCTGGTAGCTCATTTGGTCCGAGTCCTCTTGTGTAGAAGTGGAAATGCGTGTGTACTCGGCTGGATCGGCTGGATTGTGCGAGGTACTGGCCGAAATGCCTTCAGGACCGGCCAAGTTGATCCCGGAATTGGCGGCATCACCAGAGGGACCGGCGGTGTCATCCACGTTGCCACCAAGTGTGCCGGAAGCTTGGGCCTCTCCGCCGGCAATGCTGGTTGCTCTGGTCCTTGTGGTCGAGGGTCCGGCGGTACTGCTTGGGCCGGCAGGCGTGCCAGATGGTCCGGCTGTCTCGGGCAAGCTTCCTGGTCGGCCAGTCTGGTCTCCTGGCTGGATGTACGACCTGATGTCCTCATCAGGCCTCCCCGCCGGTAATGCTGGTTGGTCTGGTCCTATTGGTCGAGGGTGCGGCGGTACTGCTTGGGCCGGCAGGCATGCCAGATGGCCCGGCTGTCGTGGGCAAGCTTCCTGGTCGGCCAGTCTGACCTCCTGGCTGGACATACGACTTGATGTCGTCATCACGGTTGCATCACCAATTGGGCCGGTGGTGTCATCCACGTTACCGCCAGTTGGGCCGGAGGTTTGGGCCTCTCCGCCGGAAAGGTTGATCGATCCAGCCCGGCTGGTCGTAGTTCTGGTGGTACCGCTTGGGTCGACAAGCGCGCCAAATGGCCCGGCTGTCTCGGGCAAGCACTCTGGTCGGCCAATCTGATCTCATGGCCGGTCATACGATCTGATGCCCTCATCAGTTGTGCATACCACAAGGATCCCTACGAGAGCTTATCACCCAAAAAGGTCATGGAAGAGGTCTTATGGGCCACTTTGGTGTTGACAAGACACTAGCCATGGTCAAGGAGAACTTCTATTGGCAACAAATCAAGAGGTCAGTAGAAGCCCATTGTGCAAGGTGCATCACTTGCAAAAAGACAAAGTCCCGAGTGCACCCTCATGGGTTGTATCTCCTTCTGCCCATACCTACACATCCATGGGTAGACATTTCCATGGACTTCGTTCTAGGTCTGCCCAAGATCAACCACAAAGATGCTATCTTTGTAGTGGTGGACCGATTCTCTAAGATTGCACATTTCAATGTCAATGATGCCACGCGAACGGTAGAGCTGTTTTTCAGGGAAGTAGTGCGTCTTCATGGAGTGCCAAGGACAATAGTGTCAGACAGAGTCACTAAATTCCTCAGTCACTTATGAAGGACTCTTTGGAGAAAGCTAGGTACGAAGCTACTCTTCTCTACCACGTGCCACCCTTAAACCGATGGCCAAACTGAAGTGGTCAATCGGACATTGTCAACTCTTCTCAGGACCACACTTGGGAAGAACCTCAAGACATGGATGGATTGCATGCCATTCATTAAGTTTGCTTACAACTGAGCAGTGCATTTAGCCACTAAGAAGACCTCTTTTGAAGTGGTCTTCGGCTTTAACCCTCAAACCCCTTTGGAGCAAACACCAGTGCCATCAAGCAAAATGACAAACCTCAATGGGGCATCTAAGGCAGAGTTCATCAAGAGATTGCACCAGAAGGTAGCAGAGAACATGGAGAAGAGGATCAGGCAGTACGTGACTCATGCCAACAAGGAGAGAATGGAAATGATATTCCAACCAGGCGATTGGGTGTGGCTACACCTACGGCAAGAAAGATTTCCAAACCTAAGGAGTTCCAAGCTGGCCCCCTGGACAAAACTCTATTGTTAGAACCCTAGTTAAGACCAGCCCTTCTAGCTTCTAAGATTGTGATTTATCACGAGGATTTCCATCCCTCGTGTGGTTCACCTCACCCCACCACCAATACCCACCAGAAAACCATACCTCAGAAGCCTAAGGTGGAGTTTCTCGCCTAATCTTCTCCAACCAGCCCGCGAGTGTTATGGCCTTGATTCAAGGTTTGTATCACCCCACCATCCAATATCCACCAGAAAACCCCATTCCAAAAGCCTAAGGCCGAGCTTCTCGCCTAATCTTCTCCAACCGGTCCAAGAGTGCTACGACCTTGATTCAAGGCTTGTATCACTATCTCTATCCCTTTGACGCCACGTAGGAAAAGTCCTCGATATGTGTCCAAAAAGCTTACAATTTTAACAAAGATCATCTCCACTTGTACATTGCATCCTAGTATGACCCGTCTGACCAGACTTGAAACAAGTAAGAACTCCTCTAACCTGCACTGGACCCATATTTTGATTATATGTGGTACATCTCTACGACTCAGCCAATTTCACTATCCTTGGTTGGAGAACTTTTGCCTGCATGGTTTCCGCCTTAATGCATAGTTCCATCATGTTGCAGTCTTCAATAAATCGACCATGTTGTTGTACTTCTTCACCATACAACAATTTTCACTTCTAGCCTCAACCCCCTCTGAACTTTAAGATCATGTGATACTCGCTTGCTCTCTTCTCTATGACCATTTTAAGTCAATGAATCTATTGTTCATACCCATGCACTATCTTGGACCCTTGTCGAAGGTCTGCAAATAACCCAACTATCTGGTTTAAGGTCTCTTGTGCAAAGTATTTTTGTGAAAATTCCTCTTTAAATTTATGAAAGCTAAGCTTGTCGTCTGCATGAGTAATAACGACCACACTATCTGACCAAACATGAGCTTCATCCCTCAAATACTAAATCGCTTCCTAAACTCAATTGAACACATGATGGTCTCGTAGTTTCTCTCTAACATATTCATTCAAATGTCTGCTACAGTCGGATCCATCCTTCCACTGAACATCTCTTTTTTCAAATTCCTTAACATATTTAAAGCATCCCAATACGTGGCTCCTTGATGCCGTACTAGCATCTTTGGTAGCAGAGGAGGCAGTAGTGGATATTTAGGTGCCACAAACTCTGGAACAGGAGGTTATGGTGCAGTGACCTCCCGAATTGCTTGCTGAGGCACTACAACTCCTTATAACTGGTTTCCCACTTGATGCAAAACGTTGTATGAGGCCTTACAGAGGTCTATGGTTGGTCTAGACACAAGCTGGTGGTCACTCTTTCTTGGTACAGCCAAGGGGATAAGGGTGAGATTTAACGAGTTGGCGGTCCCTCTCTTTCATGGAATCAAGGTAGGGGCAGTTTTTGGGTAAGTGAGGTGCACCAAAAATAGAATGGAAAGTCTTTGATACATGCAGCACGTGAAGTTCAAGCACAGAGGCAATGACTCTCTTGATTGAACTCGTAAAGGGGATCTTTCTCTTTGAAAGAAAATTTGATATTTATTAATATCAAAAAGGTTGAAATATTACAAGGCTGCAGGGGTACCTTATATAATAGTTTTTCAGGTTGACCTAATGGCTGAAATAAATGAAGAAAAAGGAACAAGGAAATCACAAACAACAAGAAAATCACAACAACAAATGAAAAAGGAAAAGTTCATAGACCATAAAAAGGAAAATTTTAAAGTTGTTTGTGGGTTCTTGTGTAAGGAGCCTAAGTTGACTTGGCCTCCTTTTGGGCTGTTGTGAGGTCCATTTATTCCTGCAATAATTTAATAAATAAACTATGCTTTAGCCTTACTTGCAAATGGCCACGTAGGAGCACTAAGTGTTGATTTCATTTGCATTTGGTGCATGGCGTGTCTTGGTCTTGGCCTTGGGCTTTAAAGTCTTATAAGTCTTCACTTAATTCCTCAGAGTCTTCTTCTTGAAGTTTTTCCACTTGGCTTGCTCCATCTTGTAGTTGTTGGTCCATGGGCGTTGTTCAAGACTTTTTTTGTCCTTCGTGGCCATCTCGGGTCCTTATGTGTTCTTATCTTGCAAAAAAAGTTATGGCTGTTGATTTGTAAATAAAGTGAAGTTAAGACTTGGAATTATATGATTATGGTTTTCGCCAACGGTCATTTGGCCGAAGGTTTGAGCAAGATCATCAGCTGGCCGATGTATCGTGGCCGGCGGTCTATCTAGGCCAGTGGTGCCGGTGCCAGACGGGGTCCGGCCAGTATTTGACCAAGTCATTTCCTCATGGACAAGGGATTTGAGATAGTTCTCCATGGCAAAGCTGAACCTCCTCCTCAGTTGTTTGCTCTTGTACTATGTGGTTGGCACCTCTCATACCGCGAGCCATGGCTCCAGACCATAATCGGTACCTCATCATTCTCTCCCTCTTCAAAAAGTTTTGTCCTCAAAATGGGATCTCCTACATCATAAGTAGAGATTTCACCCACATTAAAGGTGTGGAAAATTTTTACCTCTTCTAGAAGTTCTTGGCAATAGGCATTGTCATTGATCTGTTGTAAGATCTTGAACGGTCCATCTCCTCTTTGGGCTAGCGTGGAGGCTCTCTACTGGGGAAACATCTCTGGCCTCATGTGGAGCCAAACCCATTCTCCTAGTTCAATAGTCAGCTGCTTCCGACTCTTGTTGGTCCTCTTTTTGTACTCCTCGTTTTTCTTCTCCATATTCTTCTTTACCTTGGTGTGCAACTTCCAGATCATTTTCCCCGGTCAAGATCTTTTTGGTTCACCTGTTCAACCTGTTGTATGGGCACTAGATATATTGGAGACAAAGGGTTAAAACCATATATTATCTCAAAGGGAAATAGTTTAGTGGCCGAATGAGTAGCACGATTATAGGAAAACTCTACAAAATGTATGCATTCTAGTAAAATTTTAATATTGTTACCAATTGTGACCCTTAGTAGAATTGAGGATGACACGTTGTTGAAAACAGTAGTTTCGTGCCCAGCCTTTTCCATAATTTCCTCCAAAAATGGTTGAGGAACCTTGCTGTCTCGGTCCGCCACTATGTTTCTTGGTATTCCATGTAGTCAAACCACTTTCTTAAAGAATATGTCGGCTATTTGGGTGGCATCATGTGTTTTCTTACACGATACGAAGTTTACCATCTTAGAGAACCGGTCTACCACCACAAAGATTATATTCTTTTTTCGGATCTTGGGCAACCCTAGGACAAAGTCCATGGAAATATCTACCCATGGGATGTTAGGTATAGGTACAGACAAATTCAAATCGTGAGGAAGTAACCTGGATTTTTCCTTGTGACATGTGATGCACCGAGCACAAAACATCTCCACATATTTCTTGAAGTGAGGCCAATAGAAATGGTCTATCACCACTGTCAATGTCTTGTCGACACCAAATTGTCCCATTAGACCTCCTCTGCGTGCTTCACAAAGAACCAGCTCTGTCATTGATTCTTGGGGCAAGAACAACCTCTTGTCTTTGAACAAGTAACCATCTTGGATGTAGAATGACACATATGTTCCTTTTCCACACTCTTTGTAGCAGTCACCAAGTTCTTTGTCAGTAGGGTAGAGCTCCTTGATGTGCTCAAATCCTAACCCCTTGGCTTCCATTGTGGCAATCAATGCATGCCTCCTTGATAAAGAATCGGCTACTACATTTTTCTTGACGTTCTTGTACTTGATCACATAAGGAAACATCTCAATGAACTCCAGCCACTTGGCATGCCTCCTTTTGAGTGATGTTTGCCCTCTAAGATTCTTGAGAATTTCAATATCCATGTGTATGATGAATTCTTTTGATAAAAGATAATGCTGCCACGTTTTTAGAGCTCTCACCAAAGCGTATAGCTCCTTTTCATAGGTGGGATAACTGAGTGTGGCCCCACTCAACTTCTCACTAAAAAAGCCACTAGTCTCTTCCTTTGGTGCAAGACAACACCAATACCCAATCCATACGCATCACACTCCACTTCGAATACTTCTTCAAAATCAGGAAGTGTTAATACCGTGGTTTGGGTCAGCTGGTCCTTGAAGGCATTGAAGGCTTTTTCTTGGGCATCTCCCCATGTGAATGTCACGTTCTTCTTGATAACGGCAGTAAGGGGTGCTGCTACCTGAAGTTTCGCAAAAATCTCTTATAAAAGCTATCCAACCCGTGAAAACTTCGGACTTGTCTTATAGAGATAGATGTCACCCAATCTTTGATGGTTTTGATCTTCTTTTCATCAACTTGTAGTACCTGTTCACTCACTACAAAACATAAGAAAACAAGCTTTTTAGTACAAAAGATGCACTTCTTAAGGTTGGCATTAAGACCTTCCTTTCGAGGTGTGTTTATCACTTGCTCTAGATGAGCAACATGTTTGGCAAAACTCCTATTGTAGATTAGGATATCATCAAAATAAATAACTACAAATTTTCTTATGAATGACCTTAGAACCTGATTCATGAGTCGCATGAAGGTGCTAGGAGGATTAGTTAGTCCGAAGGACATGACTAGCCATTCATAAAGGTCTTGAAGGCAGCCTTCCTGATGAGGACATCAGGTCATAAATCCAGCCAGGAGACCAGACTGGCCGACCAGGAAGCTTGCCCGAGACAGCCGGGCCATCTGGCACGCCTGCCGGTCCAAGCAGTACTGCTGGACCCTCGACCAATAGGACCAGAGCAACCAGCATTGCCGGCGGAGAGGCCCAAGCTTCTGGCACACTTGATGGGGACGTGGATGACACCGCTGGTCCCCTTGGTGATGCCACCAACTCCGGGATCAACTTGGCCGGCCCTGAAGGCATTCCGGCCAGTACCTCGCACAGTCCAGCCGGTACAGCCGATCCAGCCGAGTGTACGAGCAATTCAACTTCCACACAAGGAAAATTGGACCAGATAAGCTACCAGCTTCAGGACATGCATCTAGAGGAAGTATCCACACCAGTAGTGCCACCAGGAGCAATGACAAGAAGCAGATCAAGGGCACTCTTCCACAAATTCAGCTTATGGGTGGACAAGCTCCTAGAGGAAGATCAGCTAAGGACAATGGGCCAGAAGAGCAAAGTAGAGTCCAAAGGCTTCTCAACAACACAAGGGACATCAGAAACTTGGGCTTTAGTGGCAAGAGAGGTCAGGGCCCAAAGATTTTTAACCCTACTCCAAGTCGAAGACTAGGAGCAAGGCACGTGCATGCCACAAGGACGGCCACCTTCCATTTCTTAGCCGTGAGGTAAGTTAAGGTAAGTTTCAATTTGAATATATGCCTCTTTCTGTTTTGCAGGGTAGGATCTAGATGCTTTACATTTTTGAGTCAAGAACATTTTAGGAATAGGTCCTTTTCGGTTATACACTTTTGTATCTTTTCCTTTTGTGCACTTTTGTAAACTTTCCTTTTCTTTGTTTGAGTCGACCCTAGAAGGTCAAGCTGTCGAGAATATTAATAAGGCTCCTTCCAGCATTGTAGTTCGACAACCTTTTTGATATTAATAAAGATAGAACTTTTTTCCCCAACAAGTTATTCTCTCAAGAGACTTGTGCCCTTAGAACCTAGTTGAGACCAGCCCTCCTAGCTCTAAGTTTGTGATTTATCACGAGGTTCATCACCCCTCGTGTGGTTCACTTCACCTTTACATCGAATACCAACCCAAAAACCCCTATCCAAGAAGTCTAAGGTCGAGTTTCTCACCTACACTTCTCCAAACAGCCCACGCGCATACATCCTTGAATCAAGGCTTGTATCACTTCCACTCGTCCCCTTCTCTCATCCTTACTTGATGGTAGCCACTCTTGAGGACTATCTTGACCATACCTTAGCCTTACTTGCAAATGGCCACGTAGCAGCACTAAATGTTGATTCTGTGTGTGTTTGAGGAATGGAGTGTTTTGGGTCGTGGCCTTGGGTTTTAAAGCCTTCTAAGTCTTCACTTGAAACCTCAGGGTCTTGTTATTGAAGCTCTTTATGTTTTCTTTCTCCAACTTGATGCTCTTGGTCCGTGCGCATTGTTCCGGTCCTTTCTTGTCCTTGGTGACCACCAACTTCTAACTTTCCAAATAAGTTTACTGAAGGAACTCGGGTCCTTGTGTGCTCTAATCCTGTAAAGCAAGTTATGCAAGTTGATTTGCAACTAAAGACAGAAGATAAGCTGGAGTTAGATGGTCATGTCCATTGCCAATGGTCATTTGGCTGAAGGTTTTGGCAAGATCATCGGTTGGTCGATGTATCGTGGCTGGTGGGCAGTCTACACTGGTGGTACCGGTTCCGGCAGGGGCCCGGAAGGTATCTAGCCATGTCATTACCTCATGACCAAGAGATTTTAGGTAGTTCTCCATTGCAAGGTTGAACCTGCTCCTCAGTTGTTTGCTCCTGGATCGTGTGGCAGGCGCCTCTTGTACCGCAGGCCATGGCTCTGGTCCGTGGTCGGTATCGTGGTCCTCATCACAAGGTCGCGACTGAGTAATCTACACTTCAAGCTCAAGATATCAAGGTACAAACATGAGAAAAAAGAGTTAAGATAAGGCGAATGTCACAGCCCGGTACGCGATTGGTCGGTTGGACGATCCCATTGCCCGATCGAGCAGGGACAAAATGGCCAGGCTGCTAGAGGATCTGCGATCTGCCGGTCGGCCGATCTGTATGGCCGATCGCACAGGAAGGCATAACCGGCCAATCTCCTGGAAATTCTGCGATCGATCGTATGACCGATCTCGATGGCTGATCGCCCTGGCCACTCCACCTAGGTGGCTGCAAACCCAAGAATCTGCACTACACTTCCCTCGATGCATTCCCGTCAATAAAGAGGTACTGATCACTCGAACTTCCATCTCTTTTATCATTTTTTTCTTCTCTTTTCATCCCTCTCTCGTATTTATTTTTTTACCAAGACGGTGAGAGATAATTCCATGGGAGAGGACATTAATGGTGGCATTTGCATCATTTTGCATTGTAAATATACCTATACATTAGAAAAATGTAAAATTTGAAAAAGACTTCAAAAACAAAAAGTAAAATAATTATTCATGTAATTTGCATTTCATGTGTTAGGATTGAGTTTAGAAGCATATAGGATTTCCCTTGCATTTGCATATTGACCAATGATTAGACTACCTTGTTAAGTTGCACTTAGGTCTAGCATTGGAATCCTTGCTAAGAGTACTATGATGCATGCTTGCACCATTTCAAAACTTGGGAAACTTTGGATTATACCACAACCAACTTGGTAGATCATTCTCTTGTATTGAAATGTGTTTGATTTAAACCTAACTCCATGAACTTGAACGGGACTTGAAATTATCTTGCTTTGCATCTTTCCTATAACTTTTTCATGGATACCAACATACACATTTGGGTTTTCTTTAATCATTTTACCACTCTCGATTATTCTGGATGGCCGGATACCTCTCTTTGGAACGGTTATACCACTCCTCCAAACAAATCATTTCGTTAATCCAACATTAGTCTTGTGCTTGAAAATTTTGTAAGGCTTTTGTTTTAATGGTTACTTTGCAAAACATGTTGAGTTTTGAGAACGACAAAGCCTAGGACTTTCATGTAGATGCTAGGTTAACACCACAAGCCCAGCATATGATAGGATTTGGATTGGCCAGTCTAGGGAGTTCAGATTATGAGATGAAAAGAAAAAGAAGGAAAAAGAATGAGAGGAACCCAGAAAGAGAATGTTTTGGGGTTGTGTATAAGAAAAAGGCATGAGAATCGGTTGATAATTGCAAAAAGTTATCTCTAAACTTTGAAGTTAAAAATTCCTCTATGAGTTTAAGAAAGGCAAAAGCCTAGATAATCTATCAAAGACTAGAGGAGAAAAGAATAAAAAAATCTAGAAAAGAAGAGTGATTTTCATAAGGTTAATTGATTGTTTCCCCCAAGTGCTTAAAAGAGAAGTTCAAAGTACGAAAAAAGGAAATATAGGCTAAAGAAAGCATTGAAAGAGTAGAAATCACTTAGGATGGGATTGAGTTGAGTTTAAAATAAAGAGTTCTAGGTCTAGAGAAGGGGTAGATGGAAGTCTTGTCTTGTATGCATCATTCTTCTTGACACTTAGTATTTTGTAAAAGTTCCATTCCTTTTTGAGAGAACCTTGTGCTTATTTGAACCACCTCATCTCAATTTTGATTCAATTTCTGCCTAGCCAAATGAACTAGTCTTTATTGATCCATTGTAAGGTTCACTTATGTTTTTAATTGAATGTTAAGGAGTTACGGGATTTGATTGCGCACGGCATAACTTGAGATTGACATTGTGGCATTGCAAGAAGTATATGGAAGTAGGTTGACTCAGGCATTATAATACTATTGGTTACGGATTTTGGAATTAGATCTTTTTGCATGCTTTGATTAGAGGTCTAGTGTTCAAACCTCTTCTTCAGTTTGTCTTTGCTTGTTTTCTTCAAGGATGAGTAAAGGAAAGTCCGGGGGAGTTGATAATCATGGTTTTTTCATTGCTTCACCTTGCATTTCACCACCATTTTTCTTGTCTTTGTTAGCATTTTAGGCCATTTATCCACCTTTTTACATTCATTCTCATATAGCATTGCATTATATTGCTTGGGGCATGAATTTTGCATCTTTGGATGTTTTCTCGAGTGTTTACAGGTACAACGCGCACAAAGGAAAGTTGGAGCTCGGCATAGGCAACCAAAGGTTGGAGAAGGAGATAAGACAAGTGAGATGGCCATCTACGTATCGCCTGCTGGAGTTCACTCAATCGGCCATTTGGGCGATCGCCCATGCCGATCGCCGAGGTAGAATTCCCAGTCGTGCCTGCTCACCCAGCGATCAGCCCAATGGCCAATCCCACCGAGCGATCGTGGCTAGTCCCATGCTTATGCAAATTTTTATTAATTTTAAGTTAACCGGTTTGTCCTGGGTTAAACCAAGTTGTATCAGGGATACTATATAAACCCTTCTATGTCACAATTAACCTAAGTTTTCTTCTACTTTTTTTCTTTTGGCTGATTTTTGGAGGAGAATTTTGCACTTGGATTTTGTTCTTGCTACTTGCAATTCGAGTGAGGAATTTCTTATCTATATCTCTTATTTTATATTTAGCTACTCTTATTTCATTGTCTTTGCTATTACTATGAATATGTGTGAGTAGTTTGCCTTATGGATTATGGGTAAGATACATTAGGGGAATTTGATTTTTACTTAGGATTGTTTAGGTAGATTAGATAACAAATCTCTCATGTTTAGGATGTGTTTAATGCTAGGATTGAAGTAGCTAATCAATACTTAGAATTATGATGTTTTGCTCTCGAGAAATGTAGATAGAATGTGTAGATAAAGCCTAAATAGGCCTATCACAACTTAGCCAACGAGAGTTAATGTCCAAGGTGATAGGTAGAGTAAGGTATACTTGAACTTAAGGATTGCATCGATAAATTACAGTTCAAAAGACTTAATTAATATTTAGGCTAGTAAATGGACTATTGCAACGAGAGTGTATTAGCCTAGTCGAAAGTGTTATATATCTTTGAATTCATCTAATCGAACTTGTAGCATCATTAATCAATGTAAAGTTGCCCCGATCGTCCATATATTTTATTCATCGAATTAAACTTGTTGTTTTACTTTCTCTGCATTTAGATAACTAGGAAAACCAACTAAAACCTCAATTAGAAAAACCTAGATTTAGATGTTTCATGCATTTCTAGTGTGCTAATCTTCTTTCCTTGTGGATTCGATATCCAACCACTACTTCGATTGCTCTGCAATTAGAGTTGTATTAAGGATTAAAATTTAAACCCCATCAATCATCCTCCAAGCCATTTGGATCCTTATCTTGCTCGTCTTGGGATTTATAATCACCATTTGAAGTGATGATCATCACTGGTTGATTTGGGCAGTCTCTTGCCATTTGACCTCGGTCCTGGCACCTAAAACAAGTAATGCCACATGTCATAACTTGAATAAAATTAAGATACTTACCTTGTTCTTGTCGGAATGTATTAGTTGGTTCAGTATTCTTGCTCTTGAACAAAGATTCCACCTCTATCGCTTTGCCTTTTTTTCTAAAGGCCAGTTGTTGTAAATGCGCCATTGTTGATTGCTCTTTTACCAGCTGGTCATGGCTGTCTTGCATTTGATTTGTTGCTCTACTTGTA
Source organism: Pugionium cornutum (assembly GCA_018901935.1). Classification (NCBI taxonomy): domain Eukaryota; kingdom Viridiplantae; phylum Streptophyta; class Magnoliopsida; order Brassicales; family Brassicaceae; genus Pugionium; species Pugionium cornutum. The sequence continues at coordinate 43,960 of JAENJI010000599.1, forward strand.
CCACCAAGTGCAATAACTCATGCAAGCTGTTGTACCTAACTTATTTCACCTTTCGAGAAATGCGTTCTTGAAATCGATCTATGAATTGTGCCATTAGAGCTTTTTTGGACTACTCTAGCTCAAGAGAGTTCATGAACTTCTCGAAGTACTCATCTACACTCCGAGAACCCTTCACCAATTTCCTAAAACGTTTTTTTATAATTCCCTATGATAACGTTTAGGGACATACATTGATATAAGAAGGCACTTCATGTCGGTCCAATTATTCACGATGTCATATCTTTGCCTTATTCTTTCAGCTACTATTCTATCCCAGCAGGCTAGTACATTCTCAGTTAGTTGGGCAGCTTCTAGGGCTACCTTCATGTTCTCATTTTAGTTGTAGCACCCAAAGATGTACTACATACGCCTTTTCCAACGCATATAAGCCTTCGGGTCCGACTTTTCTGCAAAAGTAGGAGGTCTTAGTTTAGCCTCCAAATTACATTCTCGAGGTTCATCGTATCTAATCCGATACTGTAGAATTGGTTCACACCTCCTAGGGTTCTGAGGTTTCGGGGTGCCACGTGGTCATGATAGAAATCTCCTTCTTCAAAAGAAAGACTCCCATCTTCACCAACTGGCCGGAAGTCTTCTCGGCCTTGTCTCTCGGGTGCGTGTGTATGGCTGCTCTAGCCATACAATTCGGTCTCTAGAAGCTCCTAGTCTCCCCTCTCATGGCAGTGATCATCTGGAGAACAGAATCTTATGGGACTTGGACCTCTTCTCCCATAGCTTTTGCTGCAAGAAACAAAAAATACACTACTTTCCTCGGCAAGTAGTTATCAAGAAACAAAAATAATACAAAAGGTGAATTGATTCCTACGATTTTCTCTTGTGTTTTAATGTGTGTTTTAAGCAATGTAAATATTCAAAAATTAATACTAGGCGTGGTGGACAAGGTTAACGACAAAAGACAATTGGCTATAAAAAGAAATTTTGTCCTTTGCGATCCTCCTTTTGTTTGAATTGCAATTATTCCCTACTTCCTTCTTCCTCTCTACTTCGTTTTTTGTTCTTTTCTATTTTTCGCAAGGCTAACTAAGGTATAAAGATGATGACTATGGATTAATAGATTAATCTACAACTAAATTAGATGCAAATTGATTTTTTGTGATTTTCTTAAATCATCTATCTATTGTAATGGAAAGACTATGTTACTACCTAAAGAACCAGATGAACACGAGTTAAAGAACAATCCTGGCTATATGAGCTTTTATCTCTGATACCAGATGATGTAAGATGTTGTATGACACTTTAAAAAAATTGAGGGTTGGTCGTGACACAAGTTGGTGGTCACTCTTTCTTAGTACGGCCAAGGGGATAAGGATGGGGATTTAACGAGTTGGCAGTCGATCTCCCTCTTGGGATCAAGGCAGAAGTGATGTTTTGGGAAGTCAGGTGCACCACAAATAGAGTGGAAACTCTTTGATACAGCATGTGAAGGTCAAACATGGAGGCAGCGGCTCTCTTGATTGAACTTGTAAAGAGGTTTTTTCTCTTTGAAAGAAAATCTGATCTTTATTAATCAAAAAACGTTTAAATATTACAAGACTACAGGAGAACCTTATATAATGGTTCTTCATCTTGACCTAATGGCCGAAATTAATAAAGGAAATGTAACGTAAAAATCACAAACAAACAAAAATCGCAACAACACATAAAAAAAGAAAAGTTCATAAACCATAGGAAAACTTTAAAGTTGTGTGTGGGTTCTTGTGTGAGGTACCTAAGTTTGAATTGGCCTCATGTGGAGCCATTGTGAGGGTCATTGTTCATGTAAGAATGTAATAAATGGACCATACCTTAGCTTTACTTGCAAATGGCCGCGTATAAGCACTAAGTGTTGATTTTGTGTGCATTTGGTGCATGGCGTGTCTTGGTCTTGGTCTTGGGCTTTAAAGTCTTCTAAGTTTTCACTTGGTGCCTCAGGCTATTATTCTTGAAAATCTCTTGCTCCATCTTGATGCTCTTAGTCTGTGGGCATTGTTCTGGCCCTTTTTTGTCCTTTGTAGCCATCTCGGGTCCTTGTGTGTTCTAATCCTACAAAACAAGTTATGTCAGTTGATTTGCAACTAAAAACAGAAGAAATATCTGGAATTAGATGATCATTTTTGTGGCCAATGATAATTTGGCCGAAGGTTTGGACAAGATCATCGGTTAGCTGATGTATCATGGTCGGCGGGCCAACTAGGCTTGTGGTGCCGGTGCCGGTCCCGGAAGGGGTCCGGTGGGTCTCAGAACAAGTCATTTCCTCATCCATGGCTAGGTTTAACCTCTTCCTCAGTTATTTGCTCCTAGACTGTGTGGCTGCCGCCTCTCATACCGCCGGCCATGGCTCTGGACCATGGTCAGTAACGAGGTCTTCATCACTACTAGAACTTTCTGCAACAATGGCACCAACATCTCACGCATACCTTACATCTCAATTGCATTCAGTACCGCATAATCCACTATGGTAGCACTGGTTGGTTATTGAACTGGAGCAGCACCTCTCTATACATGTGGTGGATCAGTCTGATCACGCTCACGATCTCCACCATGCAAACCGACCCTATGATTAACTATCTTTGGCAGTATGCTGTCCACAAAACACTCAATCAAATATCACACTCCAATAGTATTATAATTCTGACAAAAACAAAGACAACACGTAAATTACTTTGAGTGGTGTGATAATCATGGTTTTTGCATTATTTTACCTTGCATTTTACCACCATTTTCCTTGCATTCATAAGCATGTTATATCGTTTGCTCAATCTTTTGCAATCATTCTTATATAGCATGCATGTTAGCATCTAAGATGTGTATTATGCATCCTTGCATGTGTTTCTCGAGTGATTTTATGTACAATACGACAAAAGAGTGGTTGAAGCTTGGCAATGGATGAATGCTCCGTTAAAAATGGAAGAAATGGCCATCAGAGAATTTTAATCGCCCAAATTCGGCCACCCAGATGAACTTGCCGACCACCTAGTCGAACTAGCCGACCGCCCAGGCGAACTGGCCAACTGCCCAGGCGAACTAGCCGGCCGCCCAGTCGAACTAGCCAACTTCCCAGGCAAACTAGCTGACCGCACAAGCGAGCTGGCCTGCACCTGGATTTGGACTGATTAGCCTGCAGGGCGATGACACAGGCTATTGCCCGAGTGAGTTGATCAGCCTCTAGATTTGCACCGATCGGCCTGTAGGCTGATGGCACTAGCCAATCGTCCAGGTGAGCTGCCCGACTACCTAATTAGTATTTTGTGAAAGTTCCATTTTTTTAGAGAGACCCTTGTCCTTAATTGAACCGTCTCATTTCACCTTTAAAACCATATTTCCCAAGCCAAATGAATTCATCTTGATTGATGCATTGTAAGATTCACCTATGTGCTTAATTGAAGGTTAAGGAGTTAGGGGATTTGATTGCTCATGGTGTGACTTGAGCTTGACATAGTCGAATGTGTGAGAGACTACTAGGAAGTAGATCTAATTCAAGCACCATAATACTTTTGGTTAAAGATTTTGGAGCAAAATCTTTATGTGTATTTTTGGATATGAGGTTCGGCATTCAAACCTCTTCTTCGGTTTTGTTTGTTTGTTCGAGGACGAGTAAAATGCAAGTTCAGAGGAGTTGATAATCATGGTTTTTGCATTATTTTAACTTGCATTTACCACCATTTTCCTTGTATTCATAAGCATTTTAGATCGTTTGTTCACTCTTTGGCAATCATTCTCATATAGTATACATGTTAGGGTCTCAGATGTACATTCTGCATCATTGCAAGTGTTTCTCGAGTAATTTGATGTACAATACGGCAAAGCAGGAGTTGGAGCTTGGCAATGGATGAATGCTTATTTGAAAATGGGAAAATGGCATAGGAGTATTGCCATTACCCATTGGCCAGCCACCAAGACGAACTGGCCGGCCACCCAAGGGAAATTTTCGACCACACAGGAGAAGAAGCCAACCGCCTAGGCGAGTTGGCCTGCACCTAGATTTTCACCGATTGACCCGCAGGATGATGACACTAGTCGATCGCCCGGCGAGCTGGCTATCTCTTAAGTTTGCACCGATCTGCCTGTGGGCCGATGGCACTAGCCGATCGGCAAGGCTAAACTGGATTTACTCCCATCAATTATTGGAAAAGTTTGATGGGAGTAAAGTTTTATCCCTAATACAACTTCAAGTGTAGAGCAATCGAAGTATTAGTTTGGATATCGAATCTACAAGGAAGAGAGAATAACGCATTAGAAATACATGAAACAATTAAATTTAAGTAAATTCAAATGGTGTTTTTGGTTGTTGTTTGTTTTATGAATTCTAATTGCATAGATCATTTAACAACAAGTTTAATTCAACAACAAAATCATATGGATGATGGGTAAGGAATTTGACTCGGGATGTGATGAGGACATCAGGTCGTACATCCAGCCAGGAGACCAGACTGGCCGACCAGGAAGCTTGCCTGAGACAGTCGGGGCCATCTGGCACGTCTGCCGGACCAAGCAGTACCGCCGGACCCTCGACTAATAGGACCAGACCGGTCAGCATTGCCGGCGGAGGGGCCCAAGCTTCCGGCAGACTTGGTGGCGACGTGGATGACACCGCTGGTCCCCTTGGTGATGCCACCAACTCCGGGATCAACTTGGCCGGTCCTGAAGGCATTCCGGCCAGTACCTCGCACATTCCAGCCGGTACAGCCGATCCAGCCGAGTGCACAAGCAATTCAACTTCTACACAAGGAAACTCGGACCAGATAAGCTACCAGCTTCAGGACATGCATCTAGAGGAAGTATCCACACCAGTAGTGCCACCAGGAGCAATGACAAGAAGCAGATCAAGGGCACTCTTCCACAAATTCAGCTTATGGGTCGACAAGCTCCTAGAAGAAGATCGACTAAGGACAATGGGCCAGAAGTGCAAGGAAGAGTCCAATGGCTTCTCAACAACACAAGGGACATCAGAGACTTGGGTTTTAGTGGCAAGAGAGGTCAGGGCCCAAAGATTCTTAACCCTACTCCAAGTCGAAGACTAGGAGCAAGGCACGTGCATGCCACAGGGACGGCCACCTTCCATTTCTTGGCCGTGAGGTAAGTTTCAATTCGAATATATGCCTCTTTCTGTTTTGCAGGGTAGGATCTAGATTCTTTACTTTTTTGAGTCAAGAACATTTTAGGAATAGGTCCTTTTTCGGTTATACACTTTTGTATCTTTTCTATTTGTGTACTTTTGTAAACTTTCCTTTTTTTTATTTGAGTCGACCCTAGAAGGTCAAGCTGTCGAACATATTAATAAGACTCTTTCCAACATTGTTGTTCGACAACCTTTTTGATATTAATAAAGATAGAACTTTTTCCCCAACAAGTTTTCTCTCAAGAATCTTGTGCGCTTAGAATCTAGTTGAGACCAGCCCTCCTAGCTCTAAGTTTGTGATTTATCACGAGGTTCATCACCCCTCCTTGCTGAGAGCTACAAGGATCTATACAAGGATAATTTAAATTTGACGAAATTTATTCACTTACAATAAATACGACACACTGAATTTACAACAAAATCAGTCTTACTCGTTTGTTTTTTCTTGGTGACGATGTTACGAACCGAATAAATGCAAGATTCAAAAACTCTTACAATTACGTAAATATTGCGTTTATGTTACACGTGTGATAGTTGAATTAAAAGATGACTAACCTTTTGAATCTCATCCTTAAAAGTTGTGGAATGAGGATTGTATTGACCGTAGCCCAAGCTATTCATGATCTTGCTTGCGAACACTAACGAAACATTCGTTGACATTCCATCTCCAATGGCTCCTATCGTACCAAGTACCATCAGAACTATATCTACCCAATCTGCAAACCGAAATATTTCGTATATACTATTACTCGATTTAGTAGACATCGATTCGGTTTTTCTTGTTTATCTCTGAAATCCTCCACCAGAATGGTATTCTTCATTTATTCTTCATTTATAAGAAGAATGAGACTAGTGAGAATTGAAGTTTTATTCACCTAAAGGAATCCTCACCTAATATTGAAAGTATTAGAAGAGCTTTTGCTTTTGCGTGTTTTAACATTTATTTATTTTGTTGCTTTTATTTGTGGGCTTTAATAATTGAGGTATTTTTAAAGTTATTTTGTCTTTCTCTTATGGAATTTCATTTGGTCATCGAATAATCCTCTCTCACCTTTTGTTTCTCTCTATATACTATTATTTCAAAAGCATTAAGAATAAATAACTATAAAAGTTAAATTGCATTGAAAAGTAGTCATTAAAGATGCAATAGTCATTAACAAATCGACACAATTAAATAAAAACATTCAGCAGAAAAATTTAACCTCCCTCTGATGTAGTCACCGATAGTAATTGATAGAATTTGTAAAATCGATTGTTGGAAAAAAAGCCGATTTCTGCATTAATTGTTACCATCGATTATATACATACATTAGCAGACCATGAGATGATGTTTTTACCAAGGAATGTGTAATAACCTCCAGTAGATCGCCTGGTTTGTTTGTATCCTGCTCAGTTACTATCACTGAAAGTAGTGAGTTTTGAGCTGGAAGTAGCTGAGATGTTGAGTCCCATTGTTGAAGTTCCTTTGATATAACAAAGTATTCGCTTTAGAAGATTGAAATCTGCCATCGAAGGAGAATGCATCTTCTAACAAATATAATTGACTGCAAATTGTATATCCGGCCTTGTTAATGTCAAATACTGTAATTTCACAGCAAGGCTTCTAAAATAAGTAGGCTCAGGAAATTCCTCATCTTGACTCTGTTGTTTGTCTAGTTGTAATGGTAGTGGAGTAGGCATTGCAATACAGCCTGTCATGCCAGCTATTTGTAGCAGATCCATTATATATTTATGTTCATTTAGAAATAATCCGTCTTCATGTCGATGAGCCTGAATGCCGATAAAATATTGGAGATGTCCAAGATCCTTCATTCAAAAATTGGTGTGCATTTGTTTCAGTAGCTCATTTATCCTTGATGTGGACTTTCCTGTTAAAATCATATCGTCCACATAGAACAATAGAAATTTTTTGTCAGAGCCATGTGAATAAACAAAAAGTAAACAATCTACACTTGCACATTTGAATCCATATTCGAGCAAAAAAGCTGAATTTTTCGAACCATGCTCTCGGAGCTTGCTTTAACCCATATATAGCCTTATTCAGTCGACAAATGTAATCTGGTTTCTCCGGATTTTCAAAACTAGGAGGCTGTACCATGTAGAAAATTTTCCTTAAGTCTCCATGTAAGAAGGCATTTCGAACATCAGATTGTCTTATGTCCCACTTTGATGTTATAGCAACATGTAGAATTTTTTGCACAGTTGAAGTTTTGATGACAGGGCTATATGTCTCAACATAATCAATCCCTTCTTCTTGCAAGTATCCCTTTGCAACGAGTCTAGCTTTGAGCTTGTTTAACGATCCATCCGCGTTTATTTTTGTGCAAAAAACCCATTTGCATCTGAGCAAATTTACTGCTGAAGTTGGTGGAACCAGATCGTAAGTATTTGTTTCTCGAAAAGAAGCAATTTCCTCAATCATAGCAGATTTCCACAGTGGATTCTTTAATGCTGAAGCAACAGTATTAGGTTCCTTGTATTCAAGCAGAGTATTGAAGAAAGCATATCTTGTGTTTGGTTTTTGAATGCCTGACTTGGAGCGTGTTGTCATTCGATGAGTATTGCCCGAGTCGAAGTTGGATTTGTTGCAGAAGACTGAATTTGCTGAGTCTCAGTTCGAACAGGCGCAGAAGGTTCTACTGTTTGATTAATCTGTCCCTTGAATCTGGTTGGACCTCTGTTTCAGAGTGTATTTGCGGTAAAAATCTTTCAGAAACTGTGTCTGATGTAGGAGTAACTTGAGGTTGAGTTGTTCTAAAACGTATAGCTGGAGGAAATATTTCTTCGTCCTGAGTAACTTCAGACATTCCTGGCATGGAGAGCTGTTTGAAACTCGATTGCCAAGATTGCTGTAGAAAGGCTGACCCAGTTTAATAGTTGACATAAAGATTCATGTATGGAAAACTATTCTCATCAAATGTTACATGTCTGGTGATGAAAATTCTCCTGGTAGGTGGGTGATAGCACCTATATCCTTTGTATTTGTCGTTATAACTCAGGAATACACAGTGTAGAGACCTTGGATCGAATTTGTTTTCTGAATAAGGACGAAGAAAAGGGTAGCACGAGCAACCAAACGTTCGGAGAAAGGTGTATACAAGTTCTTTTCCAAATAGCACTTCATATGGACTTTTTTTACTGTCAAGAGCAGATGAGGACAGCAAATTTGATAGGAAGTTGGCTGTAAAGAATGCTTCTATCCACATTTGTTGAGGAACTTTGCTTTGGAACATGATACAAGCCTTGATTCAAGGATGTATGCGCGTGGGCTGTTTGTAGAAGATTAGGTGAGAAACTCAACCTTAGGCTTCTGGATGGGGGTTTTCTGGTTGGTAAAAGATGGAAGGGTGAAGTGAACCACACGAGGGGTGATGAACCTCGTGATATATCACAAACTTAGAGCTAGGAGGGCTGGTCTCAACTAGGTTCTAAGCGCACAAGCTTCTTTGAGAGAATAACTTGTAAAGAAAATTCGATCTTTATTAATAATCAAAAAGGTTGTCGAACTACAATGCTGGAAGGAGCCTTATTAATATGCTCGACAGCTTGACCTTCTAGGGTCGACTCAAACAGAGAAAAGGAAAGTTTACAAAAGTGCACAAAAGGAAAAGATACAAAAGTGCATAACCGAAAAAGGACCTATTCCTAAAATGTTCTTGACTCAAAAATGTAAAGCATCTAGATCCTACCCTGCAAAACAGAAAGAGGCATATATTCGAATTGAAACTTACCTTAACTTACCTCACGGCCAAGAAATGGAAGGTGGCCGTCCTTGTGGCATGCACGCGCCTTGCTCCTAGTCTTCGACTTGGAGTAGGGTTAAAAATCTTTGGGCCTTGACCTCTCTTGCCACTAAAGCCCAAGTCTCTGATGTTCCTTGTGTTGTTGAGAAGCCTTTGGACTCTACTTTGCTCTTCTGGCTCATTGTCCTTAGCTGATCTTCCTCTAGGAGCTTGTCGACCCATAAGCTGAATTTGTGGAAGAGTGCTCTTGATCTGCTTCTTGTCATTGCTCCTTGAGGTACCACTGGTGTAGATATTTCTTCTAGGTTCATGTCCTGGAGCTGGTAGCTCATTTGGTCCGAGTCCTCTGGTGTGGAAGTGGAAATGCGCATGTACTCGGCTGGATCGGCTATACCGGCTTGATTGTGCGCGGTACTGGCCGGGATGCCTTCAGGACCGGCCAAGTTGATCCCGGAGTCGGCGGCATCACCAGAGGGACCGGCGGTGTCATCCACGCCCCCACCAAGTGTGCCGGAAGCTTGGGCCTCTCCGCCGGCGATGTTGACCGGTCTGGTCCTATAGGTCGAGGGTCTGGCGGTACTGTCTGGTCCGGCAGACGTGCCAGATGGTCCTGCTGTCTCGGGCAAGTTTCCTGGTCGGCCAGTCTGGTCTCCTGGCTGGATGTACGACCTGATGTCCTCATCATTCCCTCCCTCTTCAGTAGGTTTTGTCCTCAAAACTGGTTCATCTGCATGGAAAGGGGCCAAGTCAGTAACATTAAACGTATTGGACACATTAAACTCACCTGGAAGCTCGATCCGGTAGGCGTTGTTGTTGATCCTCTCGAGCACTCTGAATGGTCCATCTCCTCTTGGTGCTAGCTTGGAACTCCTTAGGTTTGGGAACCTCTCCTGTCGTAGGTGTAGCCACACCCAATCGCCTGGTTGAAAGATCACCTCCTTTCTTCTCTTGTTGGCATGAGTCACGTACTGTCCGGTCCTCTTCTCCAAGTTTTCTGCTACCTTCTGGTGTAATCTCTTTATGAAATCTGCCTTGGATGCTCCGTTGAGGTTGGTCATCTCAGCTGGTGGTAGTGGTGTTTGCTCCAATGGGGTGAGAGGGTTGAAGCCGTATACCACTTCAAATGGTGTCTTCTTGGTTGCTGAGTGCACGGCTCGGTTGTAAGCGAACTCTATGAATGGCAGGCACTCCACCCAAGTCTTTAGGTTCTTCCCTAGTGTAGTTCTGAGAAGGGTTGATAGTGTCCTGTTGACAACTTCAGTTTGGCCATCGGTTTGAGGATGGCAGGTGGTAGAGAAGAGTAGCTTCGTGCCTAGCTTTCTCAAAGGGTCCTCCAGAAATGGCTGAGGAACTTGGTGTCCCTGTCTGATACGATTGTCCTTGGCACTCCATTAAACCGTACTATCTCCCTAAAGAACAGCTCAGCTGTTTGTGTGGCATCATTGACATTGGCACATGGAATGAAGTGTGCCATCTTGGAGAATCTTTCCACCACTACAAAGATTGCATCTTTGTGGTTGATCTTGGGCAGACCTAGAACAAAGTCCATTGAGATGTCCACCCATGGATGTGTGGGTATGGGCAGTGGGAGATACAACCCGTGAGGTTGCACTCGGGACTTTGCCTTCTTGCAAGTGATGCATCTTGCACAATGAGCTTCTACTGTCCTCTTGATGTGTGGCCAGTAGAAGTGCTCCTTGACCACTGCTAGAGTCTTGTCGACACCAAAGTGGCCCATGAGTCCTCCTCCATGAGCTTCTCGGATGATAAGCTCCCTTAATGATCCTTGTGGTATGCACAGCCTTCTTTCTCGGAACAAGAACCCCTCATGGATGTAGAACTTGCCATGACTCCCTGTGCCACACTCCTTGTAGCTCTCAGCAAAGTCAGGATCATCCTTGTATAGGTCCTTGATGTGCTCGAACCCTAGAACCTTTGCCTCCATGGTTGATATCAAGGCAAACCTCCTTGATAGTGCATCAGCTACCACATTATCTTTGCCCTTCTTGCATTTGATGACGTACGGGAAGGTCTCAATGAATTCCATCCACCTGGTATGTCTCCTCTTGAGATTGGTTTGCCCTCTGAGGTGTTTGAGAGTCTCATGATCAGTGTGGATCACAAACTCCTTGGACAGCAAGTAGTGCTGCCAAGTCTCCAATGCTCGGACAAGGGCATAAAGCTCCTTGTCATAAGTGGGGTAGTTCAGTGAGGCACCACCTAGCTTCTCACTGAAGCATGCGACTGGTCTCCCTCCTTGGGTTAGCACTGCTCCTATGCCTATTCCAGAGGCATCACACTCCACTTCAAACGTCTTGTTGAAGTCGGGAAGGACTGGCACTGGTGCATGTGTAAGGCTGTCCTTCAAGGCCTGGAATGCCTTCTCCTGAGCTTCTCCCCAGCTGAATCCCACGTTCTTCTTCACTACTGCCGTCAATGGTGAGGCAATACTGCTGAAGTTGGGCACGAATCTCCTATAGAAGCTGGCCAGTCCGTGGAAGCTCCTTACTTGGCTGATGTTTCCTGGTGTTGGCCATTCTTGTATGGCTCGAATCTTCTCTTCATCAACCTGTAGGCCCTGTGAACTTACAACAAAACCTAAAAAGACAAGTTTATCAGTACAAAAGGTGCACTTCTTGAGATTGGCATAAAGCTCTTCTTGTCGAAGGGGTTTAAGTACCATCTCAAGATGTGTGAGGTGTTCCCGTAGGCACTTACTATAAACTAGTATATCATCAAAGTAAACTACCACAAACTTACTGATGTACGCCCTAAGAACTTGGTTCATAAGGCGCATGAAGGTGCTTGGGGCATTAGTCAAGCGAATGGCATGACTGTCCACTCGTAGAGCCCTTGCTTTGTCTTAAAAGCAGTCTTTCACTCATCACCTTCCTTCATTCTTACCTGGTGGTATCCACTTTTGAGGTCTATCTTGGAGAAGACCGTGGCTCCACTCAGCTCATCTAGCATGTCATCCAGTCGTGGTATTGGATGCTTGTACTTGACTGTGATGTTGTTGATGGCTCGGCAGTCCACGCACATGCGCCAAGTCTCATCCTTCTTGGGCACTAGTAGCACTGGTACGGCACATGGACTGAGGCTCTCTCGAACATATCCTTTCTCCAGGAGTTCCTTGACTTGCTTCTCAAGCTCCTTGGACTCCTATGGACTCATCCAGTAGGCTGGCCGGTTGGGCAGGGCTGCTCCGGGCACTAGATCAATCTGGTGTTCTATGCCATGTAAAGGAGGCAAGCCTGCTGGTATCTCCTCTGGAAATACATCCTCGAATTTGTTGAGGAGAGTTGCTACTTCAGGAGGTAGCTCTACCTGTCCCTGTTCTACACTCAAAATTTCTTTGAAGACCATTAGTAACATTAAATCCTTCGAGGCTAAAGCTCTCCGGACATGGCTTGGTTGAATAAGAAAATTAGACTTGATAAGTTTCTTTTCATTACTCATTTGGAGTTGTAGCTCGTGTACCTGAACAGGTGTAAGAGGAGCTAGGCTGACCTTTCTCTTGTCATGCACGAAGGTGTAGAGATTGGTTTGGCCATCATGCCTGGTCTCTTTGTCAAACTGCCATGGTCTTCCTAGTAGAAGATGGCCAGCTTGCATGGGCACCACGTCGCACACGACTTGATCCTGGTACTTGCCCACACTGAATGGTACAATGACTTGTTCATGGATCTTTAGCTCCACTTTGTCATCAAGCCATCTCAGTCTATATGGTCGAGGATGCTTTGTCTTCTCCAGACCTAGCTTATCAACCATATATGCACTAGCAACGTTAGTGCAAGAACCACCATCTATGATGAGGTTACTTACCTTGCCCTTGATGGTGCAACGGCTGTGGAAGATGTTCTCCCTTTGGATGGTCTCTGAAGGATCCACCATTGCACTGAGGATACGTCTAGTGACCAGCACTTCCCCCACATCAGGGTACTGAATGTCACCATACTTTCCTTCTGGCTCATAGTCCTCTTCATCTTGGGACTCATACTCTCCTGCCTCTGTAATCAGCATGACTCGGTTGTTTGGGTACTCTCTTGAGATGTGTCCACGTCCCCTGCACTTGAAACAAGTTATGTCACGTGATCTTTGAGGGTTAGAAGACTTACCAGGCTCTCTCTGGTCACGGGTGGGTTCAGGAGGCTTGCTCTTGAACCTTGACTCGATCTCTATGCTTTTGCCTTTGTCTACGGTCTTGGGCATGTTGCTTGGTGCCCAAGGTGTCTTAGGCTTGCTGCGGATGTCTTGGCTCTTACGTTTGATGTGCTGCTCAGCTTGCACAGATAGGTGGAACAAGTCTTTGAAGTCATTGTAGATTTGCCTTTCCACCTTGCGGTTGATCCTTTCTTGGAGTCCATCCAAGAATTGTGCCATCAATGCTTCTTCATCATCATTGAGCTCCAATCTGTTCCTTAGCTTCTCAAACTCTTCATAGTACTCCTCTACTGATCTGGTACCCTGCTTAAGAGTACGAAAACGACGTTGCAAATCTATATAAAATGTCTTTGACTCAAAAATGTAAAGAATCTAATCCTACCCTGAAAAACAGAAAGATGCAAATATTCGAATTGAAAACTTACCTTTCTTACCTCACGGCCAAGAAATGGAAGGTGGCCGTCCTTGTGGTATGCACGTGCCTTACTCCTAGTCTTCGACTTGGAGTAGGGTTAGGAATCTTTGGGCCCTGACCTCTCTTGCCACTAAAGCCCAAGTCTCTTAAGTCCCTTGCATTGTTTAGAAGCCTTTGGACTCTTCTTTGCACTTCTGGCCCACTGTCCTTTGTCGATCATCCTCTAGGAGCGTGTCGACCCACAAGCTGAATTTGTGGAAGAGTGCTCTTGATCTGGTCCTTGTCATTGCTCCTGGTGGCACCACTGGTGTAGAGACTTCCTCTAGATGCATGTACTGAAGCTGGTAGCTTATCTGGTCCGAGTCTCCTTGTGTAGAAGTTGAAATGCTCGTGTACTCGGCTGGATCGGCTGTACCGGCTGGACTGTGCGAGGTACTGGCCGGAATGCCTTCTGGACCGGCCAAGTTGATCCCGGAGTCGGCGGCATCACCAATGGGACCGGCGGTGTCATCCACGTCGCCACCAGTTGGGCCGGAGGTTTGGGCCTCTCCGCCGGCAATGCTGATCGGTCCGGTCCTGTTGGTCGAGGGTCCGGCGGTACCGCTTGGGCCGGCAGACGTGCCAAATGGCCCAGCTGTCTCGGGCAAGCTTCCTGGTCGGCCAGTCTGGTCTCCTGGCCGGCCATACGACCTGATGTCCCCATCATCCCCTCCCTCTTCAGTAGGTTTTGACCTCAAAACTGGTTCATCTGCATGGAAAGGGGCTAAGTCAGTTACGTTGAACGTGTTGGACACATTAAACTCACATGGGAGCTCGATCCGGTAGGCATTGTTGTTGATCCTCTCCAGCACTCTGAATGGTCCATCTCCTCTTGGTGCTAGCTTGGAACTCCTTAGGTTGGGGAACCTCTCCTGCCGTAGGTATAGCCACACCCAATCGCCTGGTTGAAAGATCACCTACTTTCTTCCCTTGTTAGCATGAGTCACGTACTGCCCGGTCCTCTTCTCCAAGTTCTCTGCTACCTTCTTGTGTAACTTCCTTATGAACTCTGCCTTGGATGCTCTGTTGAGGTTGGTCATTTCTGCTGGTGGCAGTGGCGTTTGCTCCAATGGGGTGAGAGGGTTGAAGCCGTATACTACTTCAAAGGGTGTCTTCTTTGTTGCTGAGTGCACGGCTCGGTTGTAAGCGAACTCTATGAATGGCAGGCACTCCACCCAATTCTTGAGGTTCTTCCCTAGTGTAGTCCTGAGAAGAGTTGATAGTGTCCGGTTGACAACTTCAGTTTGGCCATCGGTTTGAGGATGGCAGGTGGTAGAGAAGAGTACTTTCGTGCCTAGCTTCCTCCAAAGGGTCCTCCAGAAATGGCTGAGGAACTTGGTGTCCCTGTCTGACACGATGGTCCTTGGCACTCCATGAAGCCGTACTATCTCCCTAAAAAATAGCTCGGCTGTTTGCGTGGCATCATTGACATTGGCACACGGAATGAAGTGTGCCATCTTGGATAATCTGTCCACCACTACAAAGATTGCATCCTTGTGGTTGATCTTGGGCAGACCTAGAACGAAGTCCATTGAGATGTCTACCCATGGATGTGTGGGTATGGGCAGTGGGAGATACAACCCGTGAAGGTGCACTCGGGACTTCGCCTTTTTGCAAGTGATGCACCTTGCACAGTGGGCTTCTACTGACCTTTTGATATGTGGCCAGTAGAAGTGCTCCTTGACCATTGCTAGAGTCCTGTCGACACCAAAGTGGCCCATGAGTCCTCCTCCGTGAGCTTCTCGGATGATAAGCTCTCATAGTGATCCTTTTGGTATGTAAAATTTGCCATGACTCCCTGTGCCACACTCTTTGTAGCTCTCAGCAAAGTCAGGATCATCCTTGTATAGGTCCTTGATGTGCTCGAATCCTAGGACCTTTGCCTCCATGGAGGATATCAAGGCAAACCTCCTTGATAGTGCATCGGCTACCACATTGTCTTTGCCCTTCTTGTACTTGATGACGTACGGGAAGTTCTCTATGAACTCCATCCACCTGGCATGTCTCCTCTTGAGATTGGTTTGCCCTCTGAGGTGTTTGAGAGTCTCGTGATCAGTGTGGATCATAAACTCCTTGGACAGCAAGTAATGCTGCCAAATCCCCAATGCTCGGACAAGGGCATAAAGCTCCTTGTCGTAAGTGGGGTCGTTCAGTGAGGCACCACCTAGCTTCTCACTGAAGTATGCCACTGGCCTCCCTCCTTGGATTAGCACTGCTCCTATGCCTCATCCAGAGGCATCACACTCCACTTCAAACGTCTTGTTGAAGTCGGGCAGGACTAGCACTGGTGCATGTGTAAGGCGGTCCTTCAAGGCTTGGAATGCCTTCTCCTGAGCTTCTCCCCAGCTGAATCCCACGTTTTTCTTCACTACTGCCGTCAAGGGTGAGACAATACTGCTGAAGTTGGGCACGAATCTCTTGTAGAAGTTGGCCAGTCCGTGGAAGCTCCTCACTTGGCTGATGTTCCTTGGTGTTGGCCATTCTTGAATGTCTCGAATCTTCTCTTCATCAACCTGTAGGCCCTGTGAACTTACAACAAAACCTAAGAAGACAATTTTATCAGTACAAAAGATGCACTTCTTGAGATTGGCATAAAGCTCTTCTTGTCGAAGGATTTTAAGCACCAACTCAAGATGTATGAGATGATCCCTTAAGCACTTACTATAAACTAATATGTCATCGAAACAAACTACAACGAACTTACTGATGTACGCCCTAAGAACTTGGTTCATAAGGCACATGAACGTGCTTGGGGCATTAGTCAAGCCGAATGGCATGACTGTCCACTCGTAGAGCCCTTGCTTTGTCTTGAAAGCAGTCTTCCATTCATCACCTTCCTTCATCCTGACCTGGTGGTATCCACTCTTAAGGTCTATCTTGGAGAAGACCATGGCTCCACTCAGCTCATCTAGCATGTCATCCAGCCGTGGTATCGGATGCCGGTACTTGACTGTGATGTTGTTGATTGCTCGGCAGTCCACGCACATACACCAAGTCCCATCCTTCTTGGGCACTAGTAGCACCGGTACGGCACATGGACTGAGGCTCTCTCGAACATAGCCTTTCTCCAGGAGCTCCTTGACTTGCTTCTCAAGCTCCTTAGACTCCTCTGAACTCATCCGGTAGGCTGGCCGGTTTGGCAGGGCCGCTCCGGGCACTACGTCGATCTGGTGCTCTATGTCACGTAAAGGAGGCAAGCCTGCTGGTATCTCCTCTGGAAACACATCCTGGAACTTGTTGAGGAGAGTTGCTACTTCAAGAGGTAGCTCTACCTGTTCCTGTTCTACACTCAAAATTTCTTTGAAGACCATTAGTAACATTAAATCCTTCGAGGCTAAAGCTCTCCGGACATGGCTTGGTTGAATAAGAAAATTAGATTTGATAAGTTTCTTTTCTTTACTCATTTGGAGTTATAGCTCGTGTACCTGGGCAGGTGTAAGGGGAGCCAAGCTGACCTTTCTTTTGTCATGCACAAAAGTGTAGAGATTGGTTTGGCCATCATGCCTGGTCTCTTTGTCAAACTGCCATGGCCTTCCTAGTAGAAGATGGCCAGCTTGCATGGGCACCACGTCGCACACGACCTGGTCTTGGTACTTGCCCACACTGAATGGCACAGTGACTTGCTCATGAATCTTGAGCTCCACTTTGTCATCGAGCCATCTCAGTCTATATGGTCGAGGATGCCGTGTCCTCTCTAGACCTAGCTTATCAACCATATATGCACTAGCAACGTTAGTGCAAGAACCACCATCTATGATGAGGTTACATACCTTTCCTTTGATGGTGCAACGGCTGTGGAAGATGTTCTCCCTTTGGATGGTCTCTGAAGGATCCACCATTGCACTGAGGATATGTCTAGTGACCAGCACTTCCCCCACATCAGGGTACTCAATGTAACCGTACTCTCCTTCTGGTTCATTGTCCTCTTCATCTTGGGACTCATATTCTCCTGCCTCCGTAATCAGCATGACTCGGTTGTTTGGGCACTCCCTTGAGATGTGTCCACGTCCCCTACACTTGAAACAAGTTATGTCACGTGATCTTTGAGGGTTAGAAGACTTACGAGGCTCTCTCTGGTCACGGGTGGGTTCAGGAGGCTTGCTCTTGAACCTTGACTCGATCTCTACACTTTTGCCTTTGTCCACTGTCTTAGGCATGTTGCTTGGTGCCCAAGGTGTCCTAGGCTTGCTGCGGATGTCTTGGCTCTTACGTTTGATGTGCTGTTCAGCTTGCACAGATAGGTGGAACAAGTCTTGAAGTCGTTGTAGATTTGCCTTTCCACCTTGCAGCTGATCCTTTCTTGGAGTCCATCCAAGAATTGCGCCATCAATGCTTCTTCATCATCATTGAGCTCCAATCTGTTCCTTAACCTCTCGAACTCTTCATAGTACTCCTCTACTGATCTGGTACCCTGCTTAAGAGTACAAAAACGTCGTTGCAAATCCCTATGAAAGTAAGGTGGAACATACCTTTGTCGCATGAGGTCTTTCATGTCGACCCATGAGTCTACGGTCTCATTCTCTTCCTCCTTCTGTCAGATACCTCACGATCCCACCAGATGAGGGCATTGTCCGTGAGTTGTGCTACTGCCATTGAGACTCTCCTAGGTCCTGGTTGGTTGTAGTGATCAAAGATATGATCCATTCGCTTCTCCCAATCTAGGTAAGCCTCGGGGTCTACTTTTCCTGCAAAAGTTGGAGGAGTTAGTTTAACATCAGGATGAATTACCCGGTTATAGGTGTGTTCATCTCCATCCTCATGACGTCTAGGAGGCATTCTTGGTCTCTGGTGAAGACCATATGGCTCAAAGCCATCATCTTCTGCCTCTGGTTGCCGTGGAGGTCCTCTCGGCCTATGGTGATAGTTATGAGGTTGCGTGTCCTCATCTCCATCTGGCTGGGGTTCCTCCTGTTCGTGCCGTGTCCTAAGGTACTCAGGACCCTCAGGACGATCTGGCTCAGCTCTCACGTGCCTTATGGCCTGGAATCTTACTGGTCTCTCCACGCGCTCCAACCTCTCGCCTATGGATGTGAGTTGTGTTTGGAGTGTGGTGAACATGGCCATCATGGCTTCAGCTGCGTCTCTATTCTCTTCTCCCATGTGTGCTACAAAGAAAGAAGATAATTAGGGTGCTCCTAAATTATTAGGAGAGTTTCTTTTTATATGGGATTTGAAAAAAATGCAAAAAGGAAAATCCTAAGGAAAGGAAATTCGAAAAAAAGGAAACTTCCTAGACAACTTGTGCTAGCTGTCCAATTTGAAATCTTTTGTGTATTTTCCTATTTTCTTTTCTTTTCTTTCTGTTTTCTTTTTAATTTAACTTAAAACTAATGGAAATATGAATTAAACAAAAAGGAAAACGTGTATGCAATGCAAAAAATGAATCTAAACCCTAGTGATACACGTAGGAGGCTAGATGCACTCGGTTTGGAGTTTGAGGTTATTTTTTTGATTTTTCTTGAATGCGACTTAAACTAATGCAAGAACACAAAACAAAACAAGCAAAAGGATAGAAACAACCTGGTTTAGGAGCTTTAAGCTCTGATACCAAAATGATACAAGCCTTGATTCAAGGATGTATGCGCGTGGGCTGTTTGTAGAAGATTAGGTGAGAAACTCAACCTTAGGCTTCTGGATAGGGGTGTTCTGGTTGGTAAACGATGGAAGGGTGAAGTGAACCACACGAGGGGTGATGAACCTCGTGATAAATCACAAACTTAGAGCTAGGAGGACTGGTCTCAACTAGGTTCTAAGCGCACAAGGATTCTTAGAGAGAAAACTTGTAGGGAAAAAGTTCTACTTTATTAATAATCAAAAGGTTGTCGAACTACAATGCTGGAAGGAGCCTTATTAATATGCTCGACAGCTTGACCTACTAGGGTCGACTCAAATAAGAAAAAAGGAAAGTTTACAAAAGTGCACAAAAGGAAAAAATACAAAAGTGTATAACCGAAAAAGGACCTATTCCTAAAATGTTCTTGACTCAAAAATGTAAAGCAACTAGATCCTACCCTGCAAACAGAAAGAGGCATATATTCGAATGTAAACTTACCTTAACTCACCTCACGGCCAAGAAATGGAAGGTGGCCGTCCTTGTGGCATGCACGCGCCTTGCTCCTAGTCTTCGACTTGGAGTAGGGTTAAATATATTTGGGCCCTGACCTCTCTTGCCACTAAAGCCCAAGTCTCTGATGTTCCTTGTGTTGTTTAGAAGCCTTTGGACTCTAATTTGCTCTTCTGGCCCATTGTCCTTAGCTGCTCTTCCTCTTGAAGCTTGTCGACCCATAAGCTGAATTTGTGGAAGAGTGCTCTTGATCTGCTTCTTGTCATTGCTCCTGGAGGTACCACTGGTGTAGATACTTCCTCTAAGTGCATGTCCTGGAGCTGGTAGCTCATTTGGTCCGAGTCCTCTTGTGTAGAAGTGGAAGTGTGCGTGTACTTGGCTGGATGGCCTGTACCGGCTGGATTGTGGGCGGTACTGGCCAGAATGACTTCAGGGCCGGCCAAGTTGATCCCGGAGTCGGTGGTGTCATCAGGGGGACCGGCGGTGTCATTCACGTCCCCACCAAGTGTGCCGGAAGCTTGGGCCTCTCCGCCGGCGATGTTGACCGGTCTGGTCCTATAGGTCGAAGGTCCGGCGGTACTGTCTGGTCCGGCAGGCGCGCCAGATGGTCCTGCTGTCTCGGGCAAGCTTCCTGGTCGGCCAGCCTGGTCACCTGGCTGGATGTACGACCTGATGTCCTCATCAAGAGTCCAAAAGCTTCTCAACAACACAAGGGTCATCAGAGACTTGGGCTTTAGTGGCAAGAGAGGTCAGGGCCCAGAGATTCCTAACCCTACTCCAAGTCGAAGATTAGGAGCAAGGTGCGTGCATGCCACAAGGACGGCCACCTTCCATTTCTTGGCCGTGAGGTAAGTAAGGTAAGTTTTCAATAAGAATATTTGCCTCTTTCTATTTTGCAGGGTAGGTTCTAGAATATTTACATTTATTGAGTCAAAGAAATTTTAGGAATAGGTCCTTTTTCGATTATACACTTTTGTATCTTTTCCTTTTGTGCACTTTTGTAAATTTTCCTTTTCTTATTTGAGTCAACCCTAGAAGGTCAAGCTGTCGAGCATATTAATAAGGCTCCGTCCAGCATTGTAGTTCGACAACCTTTTTTATATTAATAAAGTAGAACTTTTCTTCCAACAAGTTTTCTCTCAAGAATCTTGTGCGCTTAGAATCTAGTTGAGACCAGCCCTCCTAGCTCTAAGTTTGTGATTTATCATGAGGTTCGTTACCCCTCCTGTGGTTCACTTCACCTTTCCATCGAATACCAACCCAAAACCCCTATCCAAGAAGTCTAAGGTCGAGTTTCTCACCTAACCTTCTCCAAACAGCCAATGCGCATATAAGCCTTGAATCGAGGCTTGTATCAATTAGTCAAGCCGAATGGCATGACTGTCCACTCGTAGAGCCCTTGCTTGGTCTTGAAGGCGGTCTTCAACTCATCACCTTCCTTCATCCTGACCTGGTGGTATCCACTCTTAAGGTCTATCTTGGAGAAGACCGTGGCTCCACTCAGCTCATCTAGCATGTCATCCAGTCAATGCCGGTACTTGACTGTGATGTTGTTGATTGCTCGGCAGTCCACGCACATTCGCCAAGTCCCATCCTTCTTGGGCACTAGTAGCACTGGTACGACACATTGACTGAGGCTCTCTCAAACATAACCTTTCTCCAGGAGCTCCTTGACTTGCTTCTCAAGCTCCTTAGACTCCTCTGGGCTCATCCGGTAGGCTGGCGGTTGGGCAGGGCTGCTCTGGGCACGAGGTCGATCTGGTGCTCTATGCCTCGTAGGGGAGGTAAGCCTGCTGGTATCTCTTCCGGGAACACATTCTGGAACTTGTTGAGGAGAGCTGCTACTTCAGGAGGTAGCTCTACCTGTTCTTTCTCTACATTCAACACTTCTTTGAAAACCATTAGTAGCATTAGATCCTTCGAGGCTAAAGCTCTCCGTACATAACTTGATTGAATAAGAAAATTAGCTTTAATGAGCTTCTTTTCCTTACTCATTTTCTGTTGAAGCTCATGTACCTTTCTCTTGTCATGCACGAAAATGCAGAGATTGGTTCGGCCATCATGCGTGGTCTCCTTGTGAAACTGCCATGGCCTTCCTAGCAGAAGATGGCCAGCTTGCATGGGCACAACGTCGCACACGACTTGGTCTTGGTACTTGCCCACACTGAATGGCACAGTGACTTGCTCATGGATCATGAGCTCCACTTTGTCATCGAGCCATCTTAGTCTATATGGTCGAGGATGCCTTGTCTTCTCTGGACCTAGCTTATCAACCATGTATGCACTAGCAACGTTAGTGCAAGAACCACCATCTATGATGAGGTTACATACCTTGCCCTTGATGGTGCAACGGCTGTGGAAGATGTTCTCCCTCTGGGTGGTCTTTGAGGGATCCACCATTGCACTGAGAATGCGTCTAGTGACCAGTACTTCCCCACATCAGGGTACTCAATGTCACCGTATTCTCCTTCTGGTTCATAGTCCTCTTCATCTTGGGACTCATACTCTCCAGCCTCCGTAATCAGCATGATCCGGTTGTTTGGGCACTCCCTTGAGATGTGTCCACGACCCCTACACTTGAAACAAGTGATGTCACGTGATCTTTGAGGGTTAGAGGACTTACTAGGCTCTCTCATCGTCATTGAGTTCCAGCCTGTTCCTTAGTCTTTCAAACTCTTCATAGTACTCCTCTACTGATCTGGTACCCTGCTTAAGAGTACGAAAACGCCATTGCAAATCTCTATGAAAGTAAGGTGGAACAAACCTTTGTCGCATGAGGTCTTTCATGTCGACCCATGAGTCTACGGGCCTCATTCTTTTCATCCTTCGGTCAGATACCTCACGATCCCACCCGATTAGGGCATTGTCCATGAGTTGTGCTACTGCCATTGAGACTCTCCTAGGCCCTGGTTGGTTGTAATGATCAAAGATATGATCCATTCTTCTCTCCCAATCTAGGTAAGCCTCAGGGTCTACATTTCCTGCAAAACTTGGAGGAGTTAGCTTAACATCAGGATGAGTTACCCGGTTGTAGGTGTGCTCATCTCCATCCTCATGATGTATAGGAGGCATTCTTGGTCTCTGGTGAAGACCATATGGCTCGAAGCCATCGTCTTCTGCCTCTGGTTGCCATGGAGGTCCTCTCGGCCTATGGTGATAGTTATGAGGTGGTGCGTCCTCATCTCCATCTGGCTAGGGCTCCTCCTGTTCGTGCCGTGTCCTAAGGTGCTCAGGACCCTCAGCCCGGTCTTGCTCAGCTTTCACGTGCCTTATGGCCTGGAATCTCACAGGCCTCTCCACGCACTCCAATCTCTCGCCTATTGATGCGAGTTGCGTTTGGAGGGTGGTGAACATGGCCATCATGGCTTCGGCTGCTTCTCTATTCTCTTTTGCCATTGCGTACTACAAAGAAAGAAGACAAGTTATGCTGCTCCTAAATTGATTAGGAGGGTTTTCTTTTATAGGGGGATTCGAAAAAATGCAAAAAGGAAAATCTGAGAAATGGAAAATTCAAAAATATGGAGATTTGAAAAAAATGGAAACTTTCTTGACAACTATTGCTAGCTGTCCAATTCGAATGCTTTTGATACTTTTCCTATTTTCTTTTTCTTTTCTTTTAATTTAGCTTTAAAATAATAGAAATATGATTCTAACATAAAGGAAAGTCGAAAATTGTAATGCAAGAATGATTCTAGAACCTAGTGATGCACGTAGGAACTAGATGCACTCGGTTTGAACTTAGATGTTATTTTTTTTGATTTTCTTGAATGAAACTTAAACTAATGCAAGAACTAAAAACAAAACAAGTTAAAGGATAGAAACAACCTGGTTTAGGAGCTTTAAGCTCTGATACCAAAATGATACAAGCCTCGATTCAAAGTTTATATGCGCTTGGGCTGTTTGGAGAAGGTTAGGTGAGAAACTCGACCTTAGACTTCTTGGATAGGGGTTTTTGGGTTGGTATTCGATGGAAAGGTGAAGTGAACCACATGAGGGGTGATGAACCTCATGATAAATCACAAACTTAGAGCTAGGAGGGCTGGTCTCAACTAGGTTCTAAGCGCACAAGATTCTCAGAGAGAAAACTTGTAAGAAGAAAATTCGCACTTTATTAATTAACAAAAAGGTTGTCGAACTACAATGCTGGAAGGAGCCTTATTAATATGCTCGACAGCTTGACCTTCTAGGGTCGACTCAAAGAAAGAAAAGGAAAGTTTACAAAAGTGCACAAATGGAAAATATACAAAAGTGCATAACCAAAAAAGGACCTATTCCTAAAATGTCTTTGACTCAAAAATGTAAACAATCTAGAATCCTACCCTGCAAAACAGAAAGAGGCATATATTCGAATTGAAACTTACCTTACTTACCTCACGGCCAAGAAATGAAAGGTGGCCGTCCGTGTGGCATGCACGCGCCTTGCTCCAAGTCTTCGACTTGGAGTAGGGTTAGGAATCCTTGGGCCCTGACCTCTCTTGCCACTAAAGCCCAACTCTCTGAAGTCCCTTGCATTGTTGAGAAGCCTTTGGACTCTTCTTTGCACTTCTGGCCCATTGTCCTTAGTCGATCTTCCTCTAGGAGCTTGTCGACCCATAAGCTGAACTTGTGGAAGAGTGCTCTTGATCTACTCCTTCTCATTGCTCCTGGTGGCACTACTGGTGTAGAGACTTCCTCTAGATGCATGTCCTGAAGTTGGTAGCTTATCTGGTCCGAGTCTCCTTGTGTAGAAGTTGAAATGCTCGTGTACTCGGCTGGATCGGCTGTACCGGCTGGACTGTGCGAGGTACTGGCCGGAATGCCTTCTGGACCGGCCAAGTTGATCTCGGAGTCGGCGGCGTCACCAAGGGGACTGGCGGTGTCATCCACGTCACCATCAATTGTGCCGGAGGCTTGGGCCTCTCCGCCGGCAATGCTGATCAGTCCGGTCCTGTTGGTCGAGGGTCCGGCGGTACCGCTTGGGCCGGTAGACATGCCAAATGGCCCGACTCTATCGGGCAAGCTTCCTGGTCGGCCAGTCTGGTCTCCTGGCCGGACATACGACCTGATGTCCCCATCAGCCGGGCTGACTAACTTCGCTGGCAAAGAGGCCCAAACCTCTGGCCCAACTGTAGGCAACATGATCAACACCGCCGGGCCAGCTGGTGACGCCGCCGGCCCACCAAGCATTCTGACCGGCTCCAATTCCATCTCGGCCAGCTCAACACATGGCAAAGCCGGCTCATGCGGTCACACGGCCAGCTCAAGCTCCACACAAGGAGACTCGGACCAGATCATCAACCAGCTTCAAGACATGAATCTAGGGGAAAGTGTTCTGCACCAATGGTACCACCATAAGCCATGACAAGAAGCAGAACAAGGACACTTTTCCACAAGTTCAGCTTGTGGGTAGACAAGCTCCTAGAAGACCAAAGACAAGGAGCATCGGGCCAAAACTGCAAGGATCAAGTCAAGGGCTTCTCAACCTCGCAAAATGCTCCAAAAACTTTGGCTCTCATGGCAAAGGAGGTCAAGGCCCAACAATTCATTAACCTAGTCCAAATTGATGACTAGGCGTGTGTAACAAGGTCGGTCACCTTCCATTTCTTAGCCGAATGGTAAGTAGGTAAGTTTTCAATTATAAGATTGCCTTTTATGTTTTGCAGGGTAGGAATTAGTAGTTTTCCATTTTATTGAGTCAAGAAAAATTAAGTAGTTGTCCTTTTTCGGTTATTCATTTTTGTAATTTTCCTTTAAGCACTTTTGTATCTTTTACATTTTTCTTTGGGGTCAACCCTAGAAGGTCAAGCTGCCAAGCATATTAATAAGACTCCTTTCAGCATTATAGTTCGACAACGTTTTTGATTATTAATAAAGAGAGCATTTTTTCTAAGAGTTTTTCTCATAAAACTCCTATCGCTTAGAACCTAGTCAAGACTAGCCCTCCTAGTTCTAAGATTTTGATTTATCATGAGGGCTTCCAAACATCGTGTGGTTCACTTCACCCACCACCAATCACACACCAGAAAACCCCACTTCAGAAGTCTAAGGCCGAGTTTCTCGCCTAAACTTCTCCAACCTGTCCGAGAGCAACTAGGCCGTGAGTTAAGGCTTGTATCATTTTGGTATCAGAGTTTAAACTCCTAAAACCAGATTGTTTCTATCCTTTTATTTCAGTCTTAGTTCAATTTCGTACATTAGTTTAGTTTCATTCAAAAAATCCAAAAAAAAAATCACTTAGAAATCAACCGATCGAGTGCATCCTTCTCCTACGTGCAACACTAAGGTTAGGATCATTCTTTCCATTGCATCTATTGTTTTTCCTTTTTGATAATTCATATTTCCATTAATTCTTAGGTTAAAACAAAAACTAAAACAAGAAAATTACCCCAAAAAATCAAAAGGAAATCGGTTAGAATTTAGTAGATTTGCAACATTAATTGTTTTTCCTTTTTTGCTAGATTTTCCTTTTTGCTATTTTTGCCTTGTCTTTAAAGTTTTACCTATTATAAAAACTCACTCCTAGAGGAATTCTTAGGAGCAACTCACGCTTATTTTCTCTTGTAGCACACGATGGAAGAAGGAGAAAATCAGGATGCAACCGAAAAGGTAAACTTCCTAGTACACCTGAAGAAAACCCAAGAGACTACTGTCAAGCGATCATGCTGAGAAGTGGAAAAAAAACTCCCACCTAGAGAGGGAACAGTAGAATTTGAGAAGGATGATCTCAATGGAGTAATCGATCCCCCATAGATGGTTGACAGAGAAGTGTCTAGTGAGAAGGTAAAAGGGAATCAGGCGAACACTCCCAAAGCTAGTGAGGTAACTGATGGAGAAGAAGCAGCGTTCACTCCACCCCCGTACAAGCAAAAACTCCCATTTCCAGAAAGGTTCAAAAAGCAGATTTTTGACAAACATCATGAGAAGTACAAGAGTATGATAAGCTCGATCCCAGTAAATCTACCATTCATGGATTTGGTATTGCACTTGCCAATAGTGAACAAGCTGATTAAGGACGTGCTAGCAAAATAAGAGTTCTTGAAGAAATTTTGGTGATGGTTAACCATGAGTACAACACGATCATTCAAAACTTAATGCCAAAGAAACTGTAGGATCCATGGAGTTTCACCCTACCATGTACTCTAGGGCCGATGTTCTTTGGAAAATGTTTGGTTGACCTTGGAGCAAGTGTGAGCTTGATGATGCTATTGACAGTCTCCAAACGAATTCACCGATCAAACTTCAAGAAGACTCGTGTCTCACTGATACTTGCAGACAGTTCTATAAGGTACCTTATATGAGTCTTGGAAGACTTGCCAATGAAAGTGAGAATGTGATAATTTCCACAGATTTTGTTTTATTAGAGATGGATAAGGAGCCAACCGTTCTCATAATCCTTGGGAGACCTATTTTGGCTACTGCTGGGGCAATCATTGACGTGAAGAAGGAAATCATAGATCTCAACTTGGGAACTACAACTCTGAAATTTAACAACATGAATGCAATAAAAAAAACTGACCATAAAAGAAAATGTTTTCTCTATCGAAACTTTCAGAGATTGGGAGAAGGAATATCTAGAAGAGCTAACCATAGAAGATCCCCTAGAGATAGCAATCAAAAGAGGGGGAGAGAGATGTGTAGTCGTGAAAGAGAAGGCTTTGGAATACGAGAAGATATTGGATTCAGAGATCACCCACAAAGTAGCAGGCTGCTTGTTGGAGCTGCTTGAAGATGGAGAGGCTGCAAAGTCGGGTAATGATAGCAATGGTAAGTCTAGCGATGAAGAGAATTGGAGTGAGTTCAAGGCACCAAAGTTGGAACTGAAACCACTACCGAGTGGGCTAAGGTATAAATTTCTTGGTCTTAATTCCACATATCATGTGATAGTGAATTATTTCTTGAATGTTAATGAGACATCCATGTTTTTGAATGAACTGAAAAAGTATAGGAAAACCATAGGTTATTAACATGAAGACATTAAAGGTATACCTCCTTCTTTGTACATGGACAAGATATACCTAGAAGATGAATCGAAATCATCCATGGAACACCAATGTCTGCTGAACCCAAACCTTAAGGAAGTGGTTAGGAAAGAGATTCTGAAATTTCTTAACTAAAGGATAATTACCCCATTTTAGAGTCTCAGGGTGGTGATAAGCGATGGAGGCAGTCACTTAATCAAAAAAGTCTTTGAAAACCTTTTAAAAAAGTATGGGTTAAACAAAAGGTAGTAACACCATATCACCCTCATACATTAGGTTAGGTGGAAGTTTCGGATCGTCAAGTCAAGGCCATACTAGATAAGACGGTGGAGAAGACGGTGGAGAAGACCAAGAAGGATTGGGAAGCCAAACTAGATGATGTTTTATGGGTATACCGTACTGCATACAAGACGTCTATTGGAACAACCCGTTTCAACTTCCTATATGTGAAACCTTATCAACTTCCTGTGGAACTCGAGTGCAAATTGCTACGGACAGCTAAATTCATGCACGTTGACATCAAATCACCCAACAAGAAACATTGATAAAATTGGAGGAACTTGAGGATATCAGACAAGATTCATATGAAAGTTATAACAGGATCTACAAGGAAAATAACCAAGGCAGTTTTGATAAGAAGCTCATTAAGCTCACTTTCAAAGTTTGGGATCAAGTGCTACTGTTCAACTCCAAGTTAAAGTTATTTCCTGGAAAGCTTAAATCGCGGTGGTCAGGGCCTTTCGAGATAAAAGAAGTCCAACCCTACAGACCAATTGTGCTGTTAAGTCACTTGGGAGAAGAGTTCACCATAAACGACCAATATTGCAAGCCCTACCATGCAATGTAGCATTGGAAGACAACACTGCAATCTCACTCCTGGATGCCCCGCATGTTTAAGAATTGGCACTGTCAAACTTAGAGACGTAAAAAGAGCGCTTGAGAGGCATTCCCATTTTATCCTTGTAAATAAGACTTTTAATTTGTTTTGGTTTACTGTTTTATGCTTTGGTATATTTTAGTGGTTTGCATTTTCAGGTGGAATACGCACAAGATGGGTATGTCTAAACCATCGGTTAGTCGGCCGATCGCAAGCAGGTTGAGCACGGACCGGTCCTTAATGTTGTGCGATCGGCTATTCGGCCAATTACACTCGGCCAATTGTGCGAGGACTCACAACACACGGATCGCACGATGCAACCACGATGGAGCACCATGCGATCGGCCGGACACGTAAGTAGTCCCTATTATATAAATGCATTCTTCTTCTTCTTTCTTTTTGTTCTACCATAGTTGCAACCCTAAAAATAGAAAGAGAGAAATAGAAAGAGAGAGAGAAAAAGAGAAAAGAGAGAGAGAGAGCACCTCCCTTTGACACACACAACTTCTCACTCATTCTTTTAAACTCAAGTAGGCATTTACATCCCTATATTCATCTTGTCATTGTCAACTCCAAGGTATGAACACTATTCTCTGCACTATTCACTTTCTCCAAATATTTGAATTCAAGAAACCAATTACTCGTGGAACGTATGCTTTTAGAGTTAAGATTTTTCTCGTACACTTGGATTCATCGATTTTATCATTCATTTCATGTTTCTTAGAAAATTTAAAGTTTGAGAAATTTAGGGTTCTTGAGAAAATTGGAGAATTTAGAATTTCGGAGTTATTGATTACACTATGGATTTGGATTGCTAATAAGATCAACAATGACGTAAAAATTTGATAATTTGACAAGATAAAATTAGGAATTAGGGAAGAAAGGAAACACCAACTCTACCCTTTGAATTGATAAACTCCCTTGGAACTTGGCAAATTGAGCATAACGTGAGAATTGGTCCGTTGCGATATTTAGGATTGTGACTTATTGCGCTACTTTGATTTTGTAAGCAAATGACTCCAAACACTACAAGAAACAGGTCGTTTAGTGATGGCGGGATTCTTCGCTAAATCATCATTACTTAGCGTTAGTGACGAAGTTGCGTCGAATGATGATTCAACGTTAAACCGTCGATATAATTGTACAACTCAACGTTATCCGACGTTAATGTAGCTAGGAAAAAATCAATGGTATTTTGACATCATAAATATGTCGAAATACCGACGTTATTTTATGTCGGATTACAGATGAATATCGACGTGTTATATTCGTCGGTATTTCAAGGGTCAATTCCAACAAATTATCGACAAATTAACTGCTGGTTTGAATAGTGTACTAAAGTCGGTAATCCAACGTTATATTATGTCTGATTTATGTGGTGAACCTTTAAGGGTTGTAGTATTTCACGGTCGTCATAAAGTCGATGATAAATATATCGTCTCTAATTCTATGGTATGTAGCATCGATGTAATGTTGAGTTTCGTCGAATTTCGTCGTTAAATACCGTTGAATTAGAGACGAATTCGTAAATATGTCGTCGCTAATTTGACAGTAAGTAAACTCGAATTAACGACGAAATTATAAAAAAAAATATTTTAAAATAATTTAAATTATTTTAAAATAAATAAAGCTAAAATATATAAAATTAAATTAAAAATAACAAAGTTAAAATTATTTTTAATAAAAAAAATTAAAATTTATTATTATAAATTTTGAAAAATAAAAAAGAAATTGATTTTTGTTTTTATTTAAAAAGTTTTACAAATTATAAATGCAAAATAAAAATTCAAATTCGAATTAAAAATTAATTTATACTAAATTAGATGTTTTATAAATTAATAAAAATACAAACTATTGTGGATCATCTCCTAATTCCGCGTTAGTTGCCTTGAAAAATCATGAAAAATCGGCGTTTGGCACCTCTATTGACTGTCTCGCCGCTGTGCTCGATTCTATAGTTTGATTTCGTTGCCACGATATCTGCGCCAATAACGGTTTATCCACGGCTATGAGTTCAAACAAATGATCATAGCTTTGCATCAGATGTGTATGGCCACCCAACATTGCTTGTAGATCAGTATCTTCAAGTCTGCAACTTCTAGTTGGTTCCACATTTGAACGGGATTGTCTTGTGGTGGTGGAGGAACATTGGAGCACACGTCTGAGACGTTCTGCATTCATTCCTTAAAGAAAAACTTGAAAGGATAGAAGTCACTTCCGATGGGATTGAATTGAGTTTCAGATAAAGAGTTCTAGGGTTATAGCACGAATAAATGGAAGTCTTGTCTTGTATACATCATTTCTCTTGACTCTTAGTGTTTTGTGAAAATTCAATTCTTTTTTAGAGAACTCTTGTTATTATTTGAACCACCTCATCTCACTGTTAAAACCATTTCTCGATAGCCAAATGAACTTGTATTGATTGATATATTGTAAGATTCACTTATGCATCTAACTAGATGTTAAAGAGTTAGGAGTTCAAGGTATGCTCCCATCTCTGCTTTGTTTTGTTTCCTTGTGATGAATGAATTTTGTTCTAAATATGCACTAAGGAGAGAGTACACCTCAAGTCGTAATTGTATGCAACAAGCTGGAGTTATAGAGGATGAACACGAAGTGAGTGAAACATCTGATGGAACCGTCAGATGAATAGATCAATATGTACAAAAATTCAATATATATATATATCGCTATTATGAGCAACCCTAGGGTATAATTTCTGGGGTGACAAAGAATAGAGAGTATTGAAAAACGATGAGTGAAGAAATAGTGTGAGCAACTGTTGTTGCACAAGTGAAAATGAATAGATTAAGAATTGCTCAATGACAAGTTAGTGTGTGATATCGTGTAAATCTAATTAAATAAATTATAAAAAAAATGTTTATACGATTTATAATAAAGTAATGCACATATTTGTACAAAAGTTTATTTTCTGTATTAGCCATGTTCGTTTGTCAGTCGCACTTTCTTGCGGCTATGACTGCAGTTGATTTTTGTTCATTTACCTGTCGCAGCTATCTACGGTCAATCGCAATGATCAGATGTTTTGTCATGTGTCGTAATTTTTTTTATCAGTGATTAAAAAAGCGGTGAAATTAAAAATCTGCGATCAAACGCAACCAGCAGTGGTAGACAAATGACCAATATATACCACAAACGCAACCGCAACATTAACCGTAGCAGTAGTCGCAACCGCCGGCGGTAAGCAAACGAACAAAACTATTTTATACTTTGCACTTTTATCCAATGGTTGAACTTGTTTTAAATTGCACATGAACACTTTTATAAAAGCAACGAAGATTAGTTTTTATTTTCTTTCGCCAATAAAAGATTCTTTCGACATATGTGTGTCATCTCAATCCTGAATTTATGTTATGGTACTAATCTCTTTCGAATCGATCAATTCTCTACTTAAACTAGAAACACCATTGGGATAAAATGCATTTTGCAACTATCATTTTCTAGGTCCGAGATGACAAGGATAAGCAAAACAGAGGTTAAAAGTACATTATAATGAAGAATTATATTATATTGAAGAATAGTGAGATATAAGCTTGGATTTTTGGTTTTTTCGGATCAACCGAGTTGGATTTTTTTGGGTTTTAGGACAAGTCGACCGAAAAAAAAAAGTTTGTTTGGTTTGGATTTTTCGTCGGTTTAATTGGTTTAGTTTTTAGCATATAAAATCGTTCCAAATTAAACCAAATTATAACTAGATTTTCTATTTAATTGTTTAAAATTTAGTTTTAATTGGTTTAATATTTTGTATTTCGGTTTTTTTGGTTAATTTTAGATTTATCTGGTTAAATTTTATTGGTTTAATTTGGTTAATTCAGTTTTTCGGGATAATTCGGACTAGTTCGGTTCAAATCGGTCTAATTCGATCTAATTCGGTCAATTCGGTCTAATCGGTCTAATCGGTCTAATCGGTCTAATTCGATCCAACTCCTGGATAAAACACAAACAGCAAAAATTAGTGATGCCACGAGCAAACATATCTCAGCAATCAAGAAAAACACCCTGTCGAAAACCAAAAAGAATGGATGTGTTAAACTAAAATTCATGAACCCCTATTAAGATTGCATTTAAGTATCGAGTTTTACCAGCTAATGAGGAAGAGCATAATGGCACAAGCCCTTAAACCACCGGGATTAAGAGCCTTGCAGCAACAAAAGTACCGGCTAGCCACCATAATAATTACTTGACTGGTCAAGACTCAAGAGAAGCACAAATGCACCAGCTCCATAACTTGTAGCTATGTCTGAGCCATATTCACAGTACTCATATACCTTATTCTTATCCGGTACAACCTTACCCTACAAAACAAACAGCCCAAGAAAGTTATAAAGATAAATCTTCAGCCATTTCTCTACATCCAACAACTTATTATGAAAACATCTTTATCATCTACATCAAAAACCATTACATGAGATCATCTGTTTCAACAATGTTGCAACCTATATTTTCTTACAAAGATCTTTACTCTCTATAATTTTAAATCTTGAGCGAAGATTTTGGTTACAGTATGCAAATAAAAAGCAATACACATAGATCCTTTATATAGTTCATTCATTCCTAAACTAACCCTAAATTAACCCAGATCTGAACTAACCCTAACCCTATTTTAGCACACCAAAGTTTAAAAAATAGGGTTAAACCCTTTGTAAGCCATTTTGTATCCATCAATTTTTTCATCATTTATATATATATATATATATATATATATATATATTTGATAGAACATAATTATTTTTACATTCGAATTATATATAAATTTTGTATAAATTAAAATATTAGTTTTCTAAGTTAAAAAAATAAATTTTTATTTTGCGATTTTGGAGAAAATATGCTTTTTATGATTTTTGCGAGAAAATATTACTTTACAATTTTGAAAAAATGTCATTATGCGGGTTTGACAAAAAATGATGTTTTACATTTTAAGTGAGAAAACGTTATTTTAAAATTTTGAAAATAATTCATTATTTTGCGTTTTTGACAGAAAACGCTATTTTGTAGTTTTGAAAAAATGATATTTTATAATTTCAATGAGAAAAATTATTTTACGTAAAACTGCTATTTTGCGTTTTTGCGGGAACATATCATTTTTGAATATGGCAAGAAAATGTTGTTTGCGATTTTTGGCCAAAAATGCTATTTGCATATTTGGCGGGAAAACACTATTTTCAATACTGATGAAAAATATTATTTTTTGTTTTGATGAAAAATATTATTTTCAGTTTTTATGAAAAATATTATTTTCGGTTTTGATGAAAAATATTATTTTGTATTTCTAGTAAAAAAATTTATATTTTTGAAAGATAAACGCTTAATAGCAAATTATGTAAGAAATATTAAGGTATAACAGGGCTAACCCTAATATTTTAAACCTAGCTGTAAACTAACTTTATAATTTTCTATATAATAATTCATGGGTATGATTTACACATATTTTGATGGACTGGATTAACCATAAACCTTTAAACCCTTTTAACATCCCTACTTATAAAGGGTTGTGTTTTCGGTTTTTGTAAACGAGTCGCTTTGGTATTCCTGAACCAAACTAAAATGTAAACTAAATAAAATTAATTATTTATCCGATCAATTTAGTAATTATAATTAAATTAAACCAAAAACCAAAAATCAAAAATTTTAGTTCGATCGGCTCGGCTTAATCGCTTTCCACCGAAAACCCAGCACTAGTGAGATAGATAGACAAAGAATGTAAGAAGTTGTACGAGATGTTGGAGAACAATACGTTTCTCTTGTTTCACTGTACCAAGTGGTCCAATATTTTCAGCATAAAGCAAATCACTACCGTATCATAAATGCAAGGCCAAGAATTCATCTCAAATCTCAATCAAAATATACTCTATGGAACGCTGGTCTCATTATTGTTGGAGGTGTGTTTCGTCCTCCTCCAAAACCGGAGCTCGGCCAAGATAAAATCAGTTCATTACTCTAAGGGCCCAACATTGAAGAGTTGTTGCATCATTTTCGAGGAGCGGCCGAAAAACTTAATGAAACATCCGATCTCACTAACTTTCGAGGATGACAATGAGGTTATCAAGGAAGAGTATTTATGAATATTAATGATTGGTAATGATTAAATCGTTGAATATTAGGCGAGCTGGAGGTAAAAAAAAAGGATGATGCCATAAATGGAGGCCAAAATTAATTAGTTCGGAAGTATTTAACTCTAGAGAGTTCACCTTTTGTACATCCAAACTGATTAATAAAAATCACCTGAATATTTTTTCCATCGTTGCTTAAATCTCGTGTTAAGTTTATCTAAAGTCCTAATCAAAGAACTAAGGCACAACAATCATGTTCTCCCAACAGATCAGTTATATTTCACTATAGTTGTTTCCCTTTGGCAGAGCCATTAGTTTATGTAAAACATGAAGAATCATTCTGGTGGGTATGTGAGCTGACTAGTGGAAAAATCCATCATGCGTGGCACTCATACCCTTTTCGTCTAGTTGTTTCTGAGTCCAAATCAGCCTTTTCAACAAATGTTGAAGTTTGGGACCTGTTAATTCACAAACTTAACATCATCGTCAAATTGTTAGTGTTAAGCACACACTACAAACACCAAAAACATTAGTGAAACGAAACAGAGAGCCAGATTAAAAACTCCCAAAAGAGATTACTTCTATAAGATAGAAATCCAAACTACACTTGGCACTTTCCACGGTTTAGATAAGTTGGCATTTACTTCGAAACAACTTTGAGTTCTCATGAAGCTCTTTAATCGGGGATGGGCTGCTATCCTCAAAAGGGAGTAGAAAAACGGTTTGTTCTAATTCGTCTCTAAACACATCCTGCATTGCGTAAATGCAGAAAATAAGATGAATTCAAGATTTGAGATAGTAACAGGACACATGTGATTTAATGGGTTAAAGACCTATATTCTCTTCAGCAAATTGTTTAAGCTCATACTGAGCAAACGTCAGGTCCTATTGGGTCCTCTTCTCTCGGATTAGCTCAATCAACTTTTGCTGTCTAAGATGAAAACTCGTCTCCAGTATCTACAAACAGCAAAAGCTCTCATGTCGTAACAAACTGTGACCAGTCAGGAGCTGAAAAGCATGATTGCATGTCCAAGCCAATAAAGATCTCTTTCCGCGACCACAATGATCCCAAGTATCGAGGTCTTTAATCAAAATTTGATATGGATGCACAATTCAGTTGGTTGTGAAGGAAGATTTGATTTATTCTCTAAAGAAAGAATCATGCGGTATGTTTTTTTGGAAAATTCTTGAGAAAGAGTATGTTATAGTTCGATTTGTCTACAAATCGGGCTCATTCAGCCTGTTCGGCCCACTACGAAGCCGGTAGTGAGTTCGATAGTTAAGCAAGGGAAGCAAGTCGAAGAGGCTAATGGAGTGGCACGATTCGTGGAGAAATATGTGGAAGTGCTAACAAGATCTTAGGGATAAGATGATCTTCCTGATTTAACCTGTATATAAAGAGAGAATATCGAGTTGTGTAGGGCAGAGATCCTAGACAAAAACACATCTATTGTAACCTAATCGAATTCGCAAAGTAAGTATATTGTTCATTTCGTTAATCGATCGAAAACGATTTCAATCGATTTTTCTTCCCATTTTAATATAAATTAGAGTGTGAATTTTGTCATCCACATTTTGGCGCCGTCTGTGGGAAGAGATTATCAATTTTATAAAAAACTCGAGAGCTCTTCTCATGTAATCACAATATGGTGATACCTTATCTCCGATCGCATTGACTTCGACCCCCGTGGTCGTGAGTTCGATCGATCAGCAAACTACGCTTGGATCAGCAAACCGTCTCTACGACGATCACCATGCCTTAGGCGCCACTGTGGCATCCTGTGATGACTTTGACAATGGCGGCTCCTACCAGTGTCGTAAGTCGACCTGCATCCACCCTGAATCAGCTCGCGGATCATCTTGAGGTGTAAGACGACCTGTCGCAGAAGAAAACCAAACCCGATTGATGAGCTCGCCAAGCTCAAAATCATGGTCAGTTCGCTGATCAATCTCACCTAGACTCAGAATGCAACCAGATACAAGCCCTGAATAAAGGCCGTAGCACTGTTGGACTGGTTGGAGAAGATTAGACGAGAAACTCGGCCTTATGCTTCTGGAGTGTGGTTTTCTGCTGGGTATTGGGTGGTGGGGTAAGGTGAACCACATGAGGGATGGAAAGCCTCATGATAAATCACAAACTTAGAAGCTAGGAGAGCTTGTCTCAACAAGGGTTCTAAGCGATTAGAGTTTTATGAGAAAAACTGGTAAGAAAAGTGCTCTCTTTATTAATATCAAAAACTTATCGAACTACAATGCTAAAAGGAGCCTTATTAATATGCTCAGCAGCTTTGACCTTCTAGGATCGACCCAAAAAGAAAAAGAAAAAGATACAAAAGTGCAAAAAGGAAAAATTACAAAAAGGAATAACAAAAAAATGACATCTATTTAAATGTTATTGATTCAATAAAATAGAAAACTACTAATTCCTAACTTGCACAATTTTATAATTGAAAACTTACCTACTTACCATTCGGCCAAGAAATGGAAGGTGGCGGACCTTGTTACATGCGCTTAGCCTTCGATTTGAAGTAGGTTTATGAAATATTGGATTTTGACCTCCTTTGCCATGAGCACTACAAGAAAACATTAACATTTCCGACGGTATTTCCGACAGAAATAAAACCGTTGGAATTTTCCAACGATATGGCGATGGTTTTCCGATGGAATACTGAGGGAACGTTGTTCGTCATGGATCCGTCGGTAATTCCTGACGCCTGCACCACCGTCAGGAAATTGATGGTAATTCCCGACGCCTGCACCACCATCGGGAAATCGATGGTAAAACCTGATGGTAAACCGTCGGTTTTCCGAAAAACGCATTGTCGTCGGGATATCCTCTTGAAACCATTGCAAATTACCGACGAAACTAAGACTGTCGGTTTTTTCCGACGACATCCCGACGGCATGTTGTTTTACTATCCATCGGGAATCCGTCGGAAATATACCGATGGGATGACGTGGAGTGTCGTTGGATAGCCATCGGAAATATCCGACCATGGTTGGAATCCGTCGGCAATTCATCGGAAACTGAAGAATAATCTATTAAAGTTTGTGATTATCCGGCGGTGGTCGAAAACCATCGGAAATCCATCGGAAAAGTAAGAAAAATTTATTCATAATTTTTGATTATCCGGTTGTGGTCGGAAACCGTTGGAAATCTGTTGTAAAAGAGAATATTCTTAAGAATAATCTATTTAAAATTTGTGAATATCTGTTAAAAATTCATAATAATCTCTTAAAAATTCGTGATAATCTCTAATTTTCAATATAAATATGCTATGATCATTCACAATTTCTTCAGAACATAAAATCTTAAGAAAATATGTTCTTCGGGTTCTTATGATTATTTTCGATCATGGATGGATAAACTTCGTTATGATTCAGCAACGGGGGAATTAATTGACTAATGAATTTGCGCAAGGTGTTGAAGAGTTCATGACATTTGCATCAAACAATATCATGACATTGGAATACGGTAAAATATATTGTCTGTATATTAAATGTCGAAATCATAGATTAATCTCTATTAGAGAAGTACGTAATCATTTGTATAGAACTGGATTTATGCCGGGTTACAAAATTTGGTATTCACATGGAGAAACTGATGCAACGATGCAATATTATGGTAGTACTTCAAAAAGGTTAGATAATACTAATGTTAGGGTAGAGGAACCAGCATCACAAGTTGATATAAACGGAGGTACTATTCAGATGGTGAATGATGCATTTCGGGAACAAAGAGAATTGTACATTGAAGATATTAGCAGAATAGAGGAACCTAATTTGGAAGCCCGGAAATTTTTTGATATATTAAATGCATCCAAGCAGCCTTTGTATAAAGGATGTAGAGATGGATTATTGCCTTTATCTGCTGCAAGCAGGTTGATGACGATAAAGACGGATTTTAACTTGGTTGAAGATTGTGTGAATGCGATAGCTGATTTTGTTAGAAATATATTACCTGAAGATAATATTGCACCTGCTTCATATTACGAGGTTCAAAAACTTGTAGCTGGTCTTGGATTGCCATATCAGATGATTGATGTATGTATTGAGAACTGCATGTTCTATTGGAGAAATGATGAAAACCGCACGAAGTGCCGATTTTGTCACAAACCTCGATTTCAAGAGACAAATGGTAGAGTACCTATTCCACATAAACGCATGTGGTATTTGCCATTAACAGAGAGGTTAAAGAGGTTATATCAATCTGAACACACGGCAAAACCTATGAGATGACATGTAGAACATAATTCAAATGGAGAAATTATGCATCCCTCGGATGCAGAAGCATGAAAACATTTTCAATAGGTTTATCCTAGTTTTGCATATGAGCCTAGAAACGTATGCTTCGGGTTATCTACAGATGGATTCAACCCTTTTGGAAAGCATGGTAGGCAATACTCGTTGTGGCCAGTTATCGTTACACCTTATAATTTGTCTCTTTCTTTGTGCATGAAACGAGAGTTTTTGTTTCTAACAATTCTCGTCCCCGTCCCGGAGCATCCTAAGCGATCGGTTGATATTTTCTTGCAGCCACTAATGCATGAGTTAAAAATATTGTGGGGAAATGGTGTCGAATCATTCGATGTTTCCAACCAACAGAACTTCTTGATGCGAGTAGTACTTATGTGGACCATAAATGATTTTCTAGCATATAGTATGTTATCAGGATGGTCGACACATGGAAGATTAGCATGCCCATATTATCAAGATAATATTGATGCGTTCCAACTGAAACACAGACGAAATACTAGTTGGTTCGATTGTCATCGTCGATTTCTACCATAAGATCATCCATATCGCCGGAGCACGACATTGTTTAGGAAAAACAAAAAAATATTTTTTTGTTTTTACAGGAAATACCATTTTCTAAGGATCGTCATCCAAGACTCGGGAGAGTTGCAGATACCGGTGGTGCCAAATGTACAACTAGAAACAAGGAGAATGAATAGCTAAAACAAGAAATGACGGTTATGAAAATAGAGATGAATAATCTCAAAAATATTATAGAAATGATGAGAAACAAGTTTTCTTATAACTATTTTTCTCCTCCTTCTCCTCTTGCCCATCCGTTGTAATTTTTATTTTAAAAACAATTGTTAATTATTATTATATTTATAATTAGAATATTATTTTTATTAATTGTATTATTATTTTTTAAAAATATTTAAAAATATTAATCTAATTTAATATACATATTAATTATTTTAATATTTTTAATAAATATCTTTTAAAAATATTTAATGAAAATTTTTTTAAAAAATAAATTTTTATTTCTTTTCAATTAATTGGTTATTTTCGACGGATGTTGTCGTCGGTAATTTTCGATAGAAGATTCCGTCGGAAACATGTCGCTAACTCCCGATGGGTAAAAACCGTCGGGATATATCACTGGTTCACATTCCCGATGGCAACAATCATCGGAAAACTCTCCATCGCAAATTCGTTGGGAAGTTCCAACGGAAGTGTTCCATTGAATATCCGTCGGAGTTTTCGGATGGCATGAAACCATCGTCTATCCGTCAGAATGTTCCGACGGAAAACATCCATCGAATATCTATCGGTAATTTCCGACAACATGATTCCATCGCCTTTTTGTTGGAAGTTTACGACGGCATGTTTTATCGCCAAGTCGTTGGAAATTCCCGATACTTTCCCGATGGAAATTAATTTCCGACGAAATAGTTATGACAGACTATTTTCGCCGGAAAATAGATGGGAATTGGTATTACCGACGTATTTTCGACGAAACTGGCCATCGGGAATTTGATGTTTTCTTGTAGTGGAGAGCCCAAGTTTCTGGAGTATTTTGAGATGTTGAGAATCCCTTGACTTGTTCCTTGCACTTTTGGCCCAATGCTCCTTGTCATTGGTCTTCTAGGAGCTTGTCTACCCACAAGCTGAACTTGTGGAAGAGTGCCCTTGTTCTGCTCCTTGTCATGGCTCATGGCGGTACCACTGGTGTCGAAACTTCCTCTAGGTTCATGCCTTGAAGCTGATAGTTGATCTGGTCCGAGTCTCCTTGAGTAGAGCTTGAAATGGCCGTGTGAACGCTTAATCCGGCTGGGCCGTGTGTAGAGCTGGCCGAGTTGTAATCGGAGCCGGCCAGGATGATTGGTGGGCCAGCGGCATCACAATCTGGGCAAGCGGTGTTAGTCACGTCACTGTCAGTTGGGTCGGAGGTTTGGGCCTCTTCGCCGGAAAAGTTGGTCGGCCCGGCCTGGCTGATCATAGGGTCGGTAGTACCGCTTGACCCGGTAGACTCGCAAAATGGCCCGGCTGTCTTGGGCAGGTCTTCTTGTCAGCCATTGATCTTCTGGCCGGCCAGACGATCTGGTGGCCTCATCATCTCCTCCCCATTCAGTAGGTTTTGACCTTAAAACTGGTTCATCTACAAGGAAAAGAGATAAATCAGTCACATTGAATATGTTAGACACATTAAACTCACATGTAAATTCAAGTCACTAGGCGTTGTTGTTGATCTTCTCCAGGAATCTGAATGGTCCATCTCCTCTAGGGGCCAGCTTGGAACTCCTTAGTTTGGAGAATCTTTCTTGCCGTAGGTGTAGCTACACCCAATCGCCTGGTTAGAAGATCATTTCCCTTCTCCCCTTGTTAGCATGAGTCACGTACTGCCCGATCCTCTTCTCCAGGTTCTCTGCTACCTTCTGGTGCAATCTCTTGATGAACTCTGCCTTAGATGCTCCATTGAGGTTTGTCATTTCTGCTGGTGGCAGTGGTGTTTCCTCCAAATGCGTTTGAGGGTTTAAGTCGTATACCACTTCAAAAGAGGTCTTCTTAGTGGCTGAATGCACTACTCAGTTATAAGAAAACTCAATGTATGACATGCACTCCACCCATGTCTTGCGGTTCTTCCCAAGTGTGGTCCTGAGAAGAGTATATAATGTCTGGTTGACCACTTCAGTTTGGCCATCGGTCTGAGGGTGGCACGTGGTAGAGAAGAGCACCTTTGTTCTTAGCTTTCTCCAGATGGTCCTCCAGAAATGGCTGAGGAATTTGGTGTCTCTGTCTACCACGATTGTCCTTCGCACTCCATGAAGACACACTACCTCCTTGAAGAACAGCTCTACCGTTTGCGTGGCATCATTAATATTAGCACACGGTATGAAATATGTCATCTTAGAGAATCGGTCCACCACTACAAATATGACATCTTTGTGGTTGATCTTGAGCAGACCTAGAACGAAGTCCATGGAGATGTCTACCTATGGATGTGTAGGTATGAGCAGAGGGAGATACAACCCATGAAGATGTACTCGGGACTTTGCCTTTGTGCAAGTAATGCACCTTGCACAATGGGCTTTTACTGACGTCTTGATGTGTGGCCAATAGAAATGCTACTTGACCACGGCCAGTGTCTTGTCAACACCAAAGTGGTCTATAAGACCTCCTCCATGAGCTTCTCAGGTGATAACCTCTCGTGGAGATCCTTGTGGTATGCACATCTTTCTTTCCCAAAACAAGAATCCATCATGGAGATAGAACATGCCGGGACTCCCTATGCTACACTCCTTGTATCTCTCAGCAAAGTCAGGATCATCCTTGTATAAGTCTTTGATGTGCTCAAATCCGAAGATTTTTGCTTCCATTGTTGAGATCAAGGCAAACCTCCTTGATAATGTATCGGCTACCACATTATCCTTGTCTTTCTTGTATTTGATGACGTAAGGACATGTTTCTATGAACTCCATCCACTTAGCATGTCTTCACTTGAGGTTGGTTTGCCCTCTAAGGTGCTTGAGAGTTTCGTGATCAGTGTGGATCACAACTCCTTGGACAACAAGTAGTGTTTCCAAGTCTCCAAGGCTCAGACTAGGGCATAGAGTTCCTTGTCATAAGTGGGGTAATTCAGTGAGGCCCCACCTAACTTCTCACTGAAATATGCCACTGGTCTTTCTCCTTGGGTTAGCACCGCGTCTATGCCTATTCCGGAGGCATCACACTCCACTTCAAACGTCTTATTGAAGTCAGGTAAGACTATCACTGGTGCGTGAGTGAGGCTGTCATTCAAGGCATGGAATGCCTTCTCTTGAGCTTCTCCCCAGCTGAACCCCCACATTCTTCTTCACAACGGCCATCAATGGTGAGGCAATGCTGCTGAAGTTGGACACATATCTCCGGTAGAAGCTGGCCAGACCGTGAAAAATCCTTATTTGGCTGATGTTTCTCGGTGTTGGCCACTCTTGTATGGATCGAATCTTCTCCTCATCAACATGTAAGCCCTGTGAACTCACAACAAATCATAAGAAAACAAGCTTGTCAGTACAAAAGGTGCACTTTTTGAGATTGGCATAAAGCTCTTCTTGTAGAAGGGTTTTAAGCACCATCTCAAGATGTGTGATGTCTTCCCTAAGGCATTTACTAAAGACAAGTATATCATCAAAATACACTACTACAAACTTACTGATGTACGCCATAAGAAATTGGTTCATAAGGTGCATGAAGATGCTTGGAGCATTAGTCAAGCCAAATGGCATGACTGTCCACTCGTAGAGCACTTGCTTTGTCTTGAAAGCGGTTTTCCACTCGTCACCTTCTTTCATTCTGACCTGGTGGTATCCACTCTTAAGGTCTATATTGCAGAAGACCATGGCTCCATTCAGCTA
The DNA here is from genome assembly GCA_018901935.1 of Pugionium cornutum. Classification (NCBI taxonomy): domain Eukaryota; kingdom Viridiplantae; phylum Streptophyta; class Magnoliopsida; order Brassicales; family Brassicaceae; genus Pugionium; species Pugionium cornutum. The sequence continues at coordinate 87,079 of JAENJI010000599.1, forward strand.
ATCCAGAATGTCATCAAGTCGTGGTATAGGGTGCCAGTACTTGACAGTGATGTTGTTTATGGCTTGGCAGTCTACGCACATTCGCCAGTCCCATCCTTCTTGAGGATAAGCAATATTGGTATCGCACATGGGCTGAGGCTCTCTCTAACATAGCCTTTCTCCAAGAGCTTCTTAATTTTCTTCTCAAGTTCTTTGGACTCCTCTAGACTCATCCGGTAGGCTGGTCGATTGGGCAAGGCTGCTCCAGGCACAAGGTCGATCTGGTGCTCAATGCTGCGTAGAGGTGCCTCCTGCTGGTATCTCCTCAGGAAATAAATGCTGGAACTTGTTGAGATGGACTGCTACTTCAGGAGGTAGCTCTACCTCTTCTTTTTCTGCACTCAAAGTTTCTTTGAAAATCATTAGTAGCATTAAGTCCTTAGAGGCCAAATCTCTCCGGACATGACTTTGTTGAATAAGAAAATTAGACTTAATGAGCTTCTTTTCCTTACTCATTTGTAGTTATAACTCGTGTACCTGGGCAGGACTGAGAGGGGCTAGGCTGACCTTTCTCTTGTCGTGCACAAAAGTATATAGGTTGGTCCGGCCATCATGCGTTGTCTCCTTGTCGAATTGCCATGGTCTTCCTAGAAGAAGGTGCCCAGCTTGTATGGGTAACACGTCACAAACTACCTGGTCTTGGTTTCTTCCCATACTGAATGGCACAGTTACTTGCTCATGAATCTTGAGCTCCAGCTTGTCATCTAGCCATCTCAGTCGATATGGTCGGGGGTGCTTAGTCTTCTCTAGACGTAGCTTATCAACCATATATGCACTAGCCACGTTAATGCAAGAACCACCATCTATGATGAAATTACATACCTTACCCTTGATGGTGCACCGGCTGTGGAATATATTCTCCCTTTGAATGGTCTCGGAGGGGTTGACCATTGCACTGAGGATGCGTCTTGTTACCAGTACTTCTCCCACATCAGGGTACTTTATGTCTCCATAATCTGTCTTTTCGTACAGAAGAGGATGAAGATCTGAACTACTTGGCTGTCTAGCGCTTTAACAATAGATGACATGTGCTCATACATAGCGCTAAGTTCCCCAAAAATCACTATCCACTTTGTTGTTGATCTCTGCCATCTTTTTGCTCATCTCCATGGCTCATTTTACTTGACCTTCCAAGAGTTTCTATAGTAGGCCTTGGTGTCATCTTCTTGAGCTGGCTTAGGTGCAGGTGGAGCATTGAGTTCAAGGCATTGCTGATGCTGATTGAACTCCATTTGGGTTGAAATCATGAAGGCTGATACTTGGGTCTTGCAACATACCCTTGATGAAAACCCTGATCTTGAGGGTTGTAAGGCTGGTAGCCTTGGTCTTGCGGCTTGTAGGAAGGAAAAGGCTGATCTTGTGGGTTCTCCACGTTGGTATTCCTGTGGAGAAGTTGGGATGGTTACTGTAGTTTTGATTGAAACCCTTCGGATATCCTGATGGCCCTCCCCCAAAGTAGTTTATCTCCTCATGACTTTCCGGAACTTCATTCCCTTCCTTTTAATACCCATGGTACCCATCAAACTCTCCTACAAAATTCACTGATTATTGAGAGACTTGCAACACATTGTCTAGTTTCTCATTCAAAACTTTCATTTTCCTTCTTCGCTCATCCTCATAGTCTCTACCTCCTGGTGAAGCCTCTCATAATCTTCCCCATAGTTCCCATAACTTTTCCTGCCCCATGAAGTTTCTATTGCTTGCAGTTTCTAAGAGCATATGGATTCTAAGAAAAACTCCTATGTATATGGGGTGTTCTAAAACAACTCATTAGAGAATCCTTACTAGATGCACTGTGTTGTATAACCCTTGAATCGCTCCCACGCTTCGGAGAAGCTTTCAATACCTTATCGCGCGAAGCTAGAGATCTCATTCTTCAATCTTGTAGTTCTTAAGGTTGAGAAAAATTAGGTTAGGATGACCTTCTTGCATTGATCCCATGAAGTGATGGCATCATGTGGTAGGTGTTTCACGACCACGGCCGTAGTCGCAAATTGGTCGCCTATGCCAATATGCGACCAATTTGCAACCATACGTAGTAGTCCCAAATCAATTGCAAAAAAAATGTGATCGCATATTGGTCGCTGTTTTACGACCAAAATGTGACCACAAGAACAGTTGTGAAATTTGCAACCACATTTGCAACTACACGATTGACCCAAATTTTGTGAGCAATATGCCACTCCATATGTGTAACAAATTTTGCAACCCTTTTGCACTACAAGTTGGTCACAAATATGGTAGTTGCATTTTATTTGTGTTCAAAATACGACCATATTTTTATTTTATTAAAAAATTGTATTAATATGTAGTCGCATTTTAGTCACAAAATTTAGAACCAAAATGCTACTATAATTTATAATAGTACGAAAATAAAAATAATTTTATGTAGTCCCAAATTGGTCACATATTTTGTGACCAATTTTTGACAATATTTTAATAATTTAATAAAAATAATTAAGTTTAATTATAAATTTTGAAGTTATATACTAAAAATATGCAAAAGAAATAACAATTTTATTAATAATTTATATTAATTTTTAATTATTAATTATTTTTATTGATAATTAATTCACAATTTATTTTTATTAATAATTGATTTTTATTTATTAATAATTTTTATTAATAAATTTTATTAATAATTACTTACTTAATTAAAAAAACTTATTTAATTAAAAATTAGTTTTTATTTATTAAAATAAAAATTCTAAATGTTAATATTAATTATAAAATTTGATAACAAATATTGAAAAACTAAAATTAAATAAGAGATCCGGAGGCGACAACTAAAAATTTACTGAAAAAAATGTCAGTGACGTAGTTGATGTTCCAGGAGACGTCGTTGTGTTCGGCATAGCATTGGCGGCCATAAAATCCGAAAATCTTGGATCCATTCGTTGCATGTAGTTCAGAAGCATCTCCAAGCTAGTGATGCGGTATTGTTATTTCGCTGCAACTCAGGAGGCTACGACATCTAGTGCAACCCATCGTGCTAGTTCAACAGCAAGCTCGGTATCCTTACACACAATTGCAACATTTTGTTATTCAATTTGGGGCTGGATGAGTTTTGGCCAGAGGAAGATTGTGTTTGTCTTCCCGTTCGGCCTCTCATTGATCTATCGGAACTCGCCATAGTATTTGATAAGCACTTTGCTTCAGTACAAAAAATGGTCACAATTCGTGGTCACTACAAGAAAACAAGGCGTTTGCGACCACTTTACGACCACAGTCAGTGGTCGCAAAATATTTGTCACAAATTTTTGTGGTCACAAATTAGTCGCACTTTAGCAATTGATTTGCGACCATAGTAATAGTAGCACATTTTGCGACTGATTTGCGACTACATCTTGGTTTATGTAATTGCGACTATTTTGTTACTGGTTTGTAGTAACAAATTTTGCGACCACTTTGCCACTACATCCATGGTTGCAAAAACTATAGTCGCAAATTAGTCACAAAATTTTGTGACTGATTTGCGATCTCAGTGGAAGATGTGGTCGCAAATCGGTCACAAAATTTTGTGACCGATTTGTGACTACGGACACAACATGGTCGCTAATTAGTCACAAAATTTTGTGACTGATTTGATACTACATTGTATCTGTAGTCGTAAATGAGTACCAAATATTTGTAACTGATTTGCGAATATATCTACATGTAAAATAGATATAGTCGCAAATTGATCACAAATATGTGGGACTGATTTGCGACTAATTTGCGACTACAGCCGAATTAGTTTTTAAAAAATAATAATTAAAATTTAAAATTAGTATTTTCTTTTAAAGTAATAATTTTTAATTTTAATTACAAAATAATTTAATTAATTATTTTTTATAAAAATTAATAATTATTATTAATTAATAATGAATATAATTTTTAATATCATTTTTAAAATATTTTAATTTAAATATTTTTTTGTAATTATAAATATTATTATAATTAAATAATAAATCGTTTGTTTTAATTAATTATTTTATAAAATAAAAAGAAATTATAAAAAAACAAATTTATTAAAAAAAATTCAAATTATAAAAAAAATTAAAAAAAAAACTAATTATTCGGAGGCGGAAAATTAAAATCGGATGGCGAAAATGCTAGTGCAACGTTCAACGGTTCACATGCGTCATCGTTATCCCGCAAAAAGACAAAATCGGGGTCCGTCCGTTGGAAATACCCGACGAGCATCTCCAAGTTGTTAATTGTTTTTTTGTTTTCTTTTTGGACTTAATGCATCTTCCGATTCGCTTCCAACATCTGCGCATTTTGTTATTCAATGCGCATATTGCATGCAATTTGTTCTTCGATTTGGCGTTGCACGGCTAATAGTTCATCCTGAAACGCAACAAAGTCGGACGTAGTGGGTTGGAAACCACTACGCCTATCCGACCCGTGCATGCGGTTCAGGCTACCCAGTCCTTTAAACTTATAACTCTTATATACAATTAAAATGTTTCTAATATTTACATCAACATAAATATGATTTTTTTATACTTGGCCACCTATAATGGTTTCTACTTATCTAAAAATGCAAAAATAAGTTGTAAATATGAAACATACATAAGGAAAATATAAATTTATCCTATGTAATTGCAAAATGGTTGCTATTTTGCGACCAATTTGTGACTACAGTAGAAATTTTGAACACGTGGTCGCAAATATGTCGTAAATATGCGACTGATTTGCGAACACGGATTAATTTTGTGACCAATTTTCCACCACATTACCAATATAGTGGCAATGTGGTGGCAAAGTAGTCACAATTATTACTCTAAACAATAAATTATATGATTTTGTTGAATATCATGAATTATATAAGATTGATAACATCATTCGGATTTGTACAAAAAACTTCAATTCGAAACAAAACATTTTACGAAAATATATAAGGATCAAATGTAACAATACATAAAAAGTCAAATATATTACTCCTCTTCTTCCTCATCATTATCTTAAGATGAAATATTACACTGAAATTCAGCATCTCCGACATCGAAATCAATTTCTTCGGTATGATTAACTCTATCAACCAAACGATCCACTTCTATCTCTTCAACCACCGTTACCTCTTCATCATTTTCTTGTTTCAAAAGGCCAATCTCGTCTTTGTTTTTGTATTTCCCGAAAATGTTAGATCTGGGATTAACTTTCAGAACACTAAGCCATGTTTGTTTTAATGATGATTTGGTGTGCGGATAAGGAATATAACAAACTTGATATGGTTGAGAGGCTGGTACATCATAATTAATGAAATATAAATTAGTCATATATATATAACCAAATTAATTTATACAATTTTACGTATGTACTATATATAAATTAATATATATTTTAAATTAATTATTTGCGTATGTACCTAGAATAAATGATTCATATTTGTAGTATTTCTTTGATGATAAAGCATCAAAGACGCCATTTTCCGACTTCTAAGTTCCTTTCGAAAGCGTAGGATCGTACCACTCACATTTAAAAAGCGTGATCTTCAAATTTAGGAGTTGAATGATATTTGTTAAAATCTAGTAGAAATCAGTTTCATCATATGCATGTGAGTAATTGTCTTCCTTGATACAAATGCCATAGTTACATGTCTTTCTGCTATGTCCATGTTTCTTTGTGTGGAACATATAACCTCTTATAAAATAGATCGGCCAAGTTGACGCTTTATTCATCGGTCCTTGAACTAATTCTTGAGCCCATATCAGAAAGTCGCGTGGATTTGTTGAAGTGCATGCATTGACCTATGATCATATATATAAAAAGTAATTAGTATTTCAAAATTTTAAAAAAATAATATAATATATATACATGTGAATTAATTAAACATACATAATCTCGAACCCAGATGTGGAACTCTTTCTCTCTTTTCGATGAAATGTCATCTTCCGAAAGATATGGATACGTACAACGAATGTGATCTTCAAACATGCTACAAAATTAAATATGAAAACTAATATATATAGCTTGATTACAATGCAATTGTAATGTAATAAATGAAAATTTTTTCATAGTATTTACCTCTCTACTGGCCAAAAATATTCACAATTCCGCAAAATATATGCATGTGCATATTTGTATTCTTTTTCGAAGAGCCATATTTCTTTAAATTTACCATTTGGAAGACCCATGTTAGTAAATATATCCGGCACTCCAGGATGTGGATATATAGGGACGTCACCTTATTCGAATCTACTAGACATGTATATATATATATATATATATTATACACGATATTAAACACGAGAATTTAATTAATTACCATTACAATTAAAATAATTAATTAATAAATACAAAAATGTATGGTTACTACGTACCTATTTTTGGTGCGTATGTGGGCAGCAAAGTAATGGTCCAAGAAGTAAGATATCTCATCATTCACATATGATTCAACAATCGACCAGGAAGCATATCGTTTGTTCTTCGACTTGTTTTTAAGTTTTTTAAAAAACCTTTCAAATGGATACATCCACCTATATTGCACATGTTCACCCAATTCAGTTTTGTATGGCAGATGTAGAGGTAGGTGCTCCATGACGTCAAAAAATGCAGGTGGAACGATCTTCTCCAAATTGCACAAAATTATGACTATATTTTCCTTTAGAATTCGGACACAGCTTTGTTGCAATGATCTAGAGCATAGATCTCGAAAACATCCTCCAATCCCTACATTACAATCTAGTATTAATTAGTACATGCAATTATTATTATTTTACGTACTTAAAATATAAAATATGTTTAATAGTATATACTTGATAATGCTACATCAACGTTTCGTGGTAAAAGTTCTGCAAATATAAAAAGGAGAAGCATTTTCATAAAAACATGGTAGTCATGGCTTTTCATGCCCAAGAACTTCAGTCCATCCATATCCACACAATTTGCTAAATCTGCCACGTAGCCGTCCGGAAATTTGACATCATTTTTGATACATTTCAGTAAGCGTTCTTTGGCTTTTTGTGTAAATTGAAATATAAGGAATGGAGCATTACCCCGACCATCCACGTGCAACTCTTTTCGAGACCAAAATTGCGTAATATCCAACGCAGTCAGATGTTCTTAGAGGATTGACAGTTTTTACTTTCATGACCGTTTCCATAGCAGTTAGATGTTCTTAGAGGACGGATAATTTTTATTTGCTCGTATAAAAATTGTTCGCCGGTCAATGATTTTGCAGGATAGTCATTCAAAGTGTGCTTCCCATTTAAAAACTTTGTTTTACTTTTCCGTAACGGATGACCCTTAGGAAGAAACCTTCTGACAATCAAACCAACACGTCTTTCTACCATTTGGTAATTGAAATAATTTCGTATCATCCATACAAATTAGACAAGACAATCCACCATGCGTTGTGTATCTTGACAACATTCCATAAGCTAGAAAATTGCTTATCGTCCACAGTAACATGGCTTTATAATTAAAATTTTGATTCAATGATACATTGTATGCATCAACTCCCGTAGACCACGATTCTTTCAGCTCATCAATCAAAGGTCGGAGAAATATATCCAGACTAGCGCACGGATAATTTGGCCCCGAATTCAGAATTGTTAGAAATAAGTACTCTTTCTTCATATACATATCTAGTGGCAAGCTATATGGAGTGATAATCGGTCATAATGAATGATTTCGAGATATCCTAAATGGATTGAACCCATCAGTACATAGCCAAGATAAACGTTTCGAGATTCAGCAGCAAATCTTGGATGTAGATATTGAAATTTTTTCCACTCCACAGCATCAGATGGATGACTCATTTCTCCGTCTTCTGCTTCATGCTCTGCATGTCACCTCATTGCCTCTGCCGTTTTCTCGCTTTGATACATTCTCTTAAGTATGTCGCCTATAGGTAAATACCACATACGATTGAAAGGTATTTTCATCCTACCCTCGCTTGGCTTATATCGGGAGGAATCGCAAAATTTGCATTTTTCCCATTTCTCATCTTCTTTTCAAAATATCATAAAATTGTAAACAGACATGGGTCAATTGTATAAAACGAGAGCCATAAATTTCGCATCAGTTTTTCGGTTTCATAATATTAACTTGTTGCCGGATTCTTCTCGGGCAAATATTCTGTAAACATCTCCGCCTAAGAATCCATGTATTTTTCTGGTAGATTAAAATCAGACTTAATGTTCATGAACTGAGCAGCAAAAGATAATTGTGAGTGGCCTTCATGACAACCATCATACAATGGATTTTTCGAAGTTTCTAACATATTGTAAAATTTTTGTGTTTCTAAATTTGGTTCTTCTACATTATTATATTCTTCCTCGTTCTGATTATAGTACTCATCAATCGTACTCTCACGAAATGCATCTATCACCATTTCAACATATCTATTACCGGATGTCCCAACTGTTTCTTCACTAGTACCACATGTACCTCCCTGATTTCTTTGGACATCACCCCGACTACTCGTCCCTAACTGAACATTCAGCTCTTCTCCATGTTTATACCAAATGTAATAATTTGGCATAAATCCTCGAGTATATAGATGATTCCATATTTTCCGTCTAAGAATAAATTTATTTTTTTGTAATTAATACAAGGACAGAAAAACTTACCTCCGCTACTTTGAACTATTGGTTGACTACTTGTAAAATTCATGAACTGCTCCATGCCTTGTGCAAATTCCGTCGATATATTTCTTGTTTGATTATCAATCCTTTTGTACATCCAATCTCTCGAATTATTATAATTTCCTCACATGTTTGAAGTTTTTTTCCTTTTGATTCTAAAAATGAGAAAATGGGATGGGGCATATATATAATATAAGATTTTGCCATTACTTTGCCACTATTTTACGACCAGAACAGTGTAATCGCTTAAAAGTCGGTATACATACCATGCACACGTTTTTATGTCGTGACTTTGCCACCACTTTGTGACTAGAGAGCCACTACAACCGTTGTCGCAAATTGGTCGCATATTTTGCGACCAATATTTGAACACCAAGTGCTTCTCCGACACTCAATCGCTAATCAGTCGCTAATTTGTGAATGATTAGCGACTGCCAACACCAGTCGTAAATTAGTCGCATAGTAGTCGTAAAATGGTTGCGTATTGCGACCAATATGCGACTATTGTTTTTAGTCCCAATATTTGCGACCAATTTGCGACTATTGCTCCGTAGTCGCAAATTGGTCGCAAAACCATGGCAAACGTAATCACAAAATTTGTGACCACATATGTAGTCGCAAAATACAGTGCCATTTTAGCAGTTTTCTTGTAGTGGGTGATCGACCATTTTGCGACCCGAATTAAATTTTTCGGGAATTAAAAGCAAAATTTTGTTTATTCTATGGTTCAAACTCGTGTCTCTAAAGTTGATTACGAAGTGTGTAGCCACTAGAATACTAATTTCATTCATTATTTAACTACAAAAAGAATAATATATTAGTGTAAAATTTGCATGTCTTTTGTGACTAATTTGTTAACACATTCAACATGTTGTGACAAATTGGTGGAAAAAACAGTAACAAGATAAACCCCACAGCCTAAATCAAATTAGTTTTACATATTATAGAATATGTGATATTAAATATAACATTATGAAATATACAAATTTAAATTAGTAACTATACAATGACAATTAGCACAATTAACAAATTTTATAAATTATTCTGCAAAACCACTTTACACATTTTCTTAAACTTATACTACATTTCATAAATACTATATATTTTATGATGATTTGGAGATGTGTAAAATTGAAATTATGAGTTTGAAAACCATCATAATTTGTGAAAAACATGTAATTTTACGGTTCAAGTTTTACGAGCACGGTCGCATTTGGGTGGAAAACTAGTGACCACTTTGCCGACCACCTCGGAATTTCTTTTATTATGTGGTTCCAACTCGGGTCTTTGAATTCAATTACAAAGGATGTAGCCACTAGGCTATTAATTTCATTCCGTATTTAACTATTAAAATCAATAATATATTAGTGTAAAATTTACATGTCTGACTAATTTGTCACCACATTCAATATATAGTGGTAAATTGGGGCAAAACGGCCACAAAATAAACTTCATACTCTAAATCAAATTACTATTATTGATTATATGATATTAAATATAATATTATGAAATGTATAAACTCAAATTAATACTATACATCAAAATTAACACATTTATTAAATTTTAAGGAAAGTTGCAAAACTAACATAAAATTTGCCTCCAAATGCAAAACTAACCTCCTTAAACTTTGTTTTGCAAAGCTAACCATTTATCTCTTTTTATCCTTCAAAAAAACCTCGCAAACTTCTCGAGAAGTTTGTTTTGGAAAAAACACTTAGTCAATTGCAAAACTAACCTTTTTGTTATCAAAGAAGACTTTTTGAGAAGTATGCGAGATTTTTTTCTCAACAAACTAGAATTCTCGAGAATTCTGCTTTGAAAAAAACAGTTGTTCAATTGCAAAACTAACTTTTTTGTCATCAAAGCGGTTTTTTTCCCAATAAAGCAGATTTCTCGAGAAGTCTGTTTTAGAAAAAAATCTTGGTCAATTGCAAAAACTAACATTTTTGTCATCAGAGCGGTTTTTTCCCCTGACAAGGTAGACTTCTCAAGAAGTATGATTTATCAATGAAATACAAAGTAGACTTTTAGAAAAGTCTGGTTTGTAAGTGAAATACAAAGCATACTTCTACGAAAAACAAAGCAGGTAATATGTCTACGATGATTTAATAAAATTCATTAATTGTATTGTAGATAAGACTCTAAATCTTTCTTGTCTAAGGAGAGTGGAATATGACAGAGACATGTAATTTTTCATGTGGATAATTAAAGAGGAGGTCAAATGTTTCAAGTTGATGATGATTGCAATGATCAAGAACTTGTTGAAAGAATACAAGATGATTATGGATTTGATAGACAATATGATGTGACGGAGTTAAGTTATGTTCTACAAACTTCGTTGTTAGAGAAAATTCTTTGCTATACACCTCCTCTGAAAGTGACAAATAATAGATAAGTTCGTAACTTAGTGGAGTTATGCAAAAATCATGTTATACGTCTTTTTGTTTCTAGATGTGTGAAGTGTGAAAATAATGTGCCTGAGGGTGATGATGTCTCTAATGATGATGAAGATTTTGGTTTTGATGAAGATAAGAATAAAGATTACTCGGATGGTGAGAATTACAGTGTTTACGGTAAATTCAAATATCAGAATAGTGATGAAGATGATAAGAAATTCAAATTTAATGATGAAGATTTGAGAAAAAGATGTTATAAGCAAGGAGAAAGCTTTACTTTGCGATGTGTTGAAAACCTATATGTGAACTAAAGTTTTCCTTGCAAGGATGATTTGGTATCACAGTTGCATAGGATGTTGATTATGCAGTAATTCGGGTTCAAGGTTTATAAGTCGTCGAAGAAGTTATATGTGGTAATATGTCACGTAAAAGATTGCACATGGAAGATTTGAGCTGTGGTTAAATCAAGTGATTCTAACACGTTTTAAGTGAAAAAAGTATGTGACAAATCATACATTTTTAGTGAACGGACAGGTTGAGTCACCATAGACAAAGTATTCCAAGATACATTGCTAAGATATTTATAGAGCGCGTTGGAATAATTGCAGGAATTACTCCAAAACACATCAAAGACTCAATGAAGGAAATGTTTGGTATTTCTATGGGTTGTACGACTGCATACATATCATTAATATATGCTGAATAATTGGTAAGGAGAACAGCTGAAGATGCATATGACAAATTGCCTACATATTTGCAATCCGTTCGAAAAACCAATCCGAGTATTGTTACTGCTATTGAACTCGATGAGTATAAAATATTAAAATATTTTCTCATCGCATATGAAGCTTTGATTGTTGGGTTTGACTATCTCCGAATAGTTAATGTGGTGGATGGGTCACATCTCACTAGAAAGTATAAGGGTGTTTTGCTTGTGGAAACTGCACAAGATGACAATTTGCAGACATATCTGCTTGCTTTCAGGATTGTTGATTCTGAGAATGATGATTCATGTGAATGGTTTTCCATGAAACTGCGTTGTTGTATATCATATGAAAATCTATTGGTGATAGTTTCTAATAGACACAAATCCATAATGAAGGCATGTGTACATGTTTTTCCGCAATCACAACAAGTAATATGTTATTATCATCTAGTAAATAACATAATCACAAAGTTTAAGGGAAAAATTTTATTGTACTTGGTGAAAGATGTTGCGTACGCATTTACGATGACGGAGTTTAACCATTACATGATGAAATACGAAGAGTGAATAGAAACCTTGCAGATTACTTAGACAAAGTTAACGTATAACTTTGGTCACGAGTTTACTTTCCGGGGGACATATATAAGATAAAGACAAGCAATATTGCAGAATCTATCAATTCTGCCTTAAAAGGAGCACGTAGATTTCCTATTTCACATTTTCTTGAGTACATATGGGAGAAGCTTGGAAGGTAGTTTTGTAAAAGATGTGAAGACGCTATGAAACTACATAAACTCCACTCTAGAGGAGTTGAATATTTGTTGACCATACGTTCACATGATGCAAGAAAGTTATAAGTGCAACGACATTGATAGTTGAGAGTTCTATGTGACAGGAGGTTTGCGAGACTATGTCGTTGACTTACAACATCATAAGTGTGAGTGTTGTGTGTTTGATATTGAAAAATATTGTGCGAACATGCTATTACAACTACGATGACGATTGATTTGCATGTTGTCTACGATGGTATGTCTGTTCTACACGAAAAATTATTTGTATGCGATATATGCGCATAATATTTATCCCAAAAATAATGAGTACCAAGCTGTTTCCAAAGCCCAATGTTTTCCGCTGTTTGTCCGATGTCTTCCTGGCCTACAAAAAACTTCTAGATAGCAATCGTTGCTTGAAATTACGATGAGAAATAGCAAAGCTAAAAAAAGCGCACAAACAATTCACTTTCTCAAAATACAAACAATGGGGTCATAATTGAGTGAATTGTGTAAGTCTAGTAGACTGACATTTATTTTTACTAATATTTTTTTTGCATAGCAAGTTGAATTTGGGGACAACAAAGGTAATGAGTAGTCTACCGAGAAATTTGCCGAGAAGTCTGCTAAGAAATCTATCAAGAAGTCTACCGAGATAAGATGTATTTTATGAAACATGAAACCACGTATTTTACTTAATTAAAATGCAAAAAATGTCATCGATGGTGTGTTAGAAAAACATTCAAAACCATCTTGCACCATAATTACAAATAACAGGTACAGCACATCCATAACTTACAATTTCAACAAGATTTGAACACCCAAAATCATAGTTAGTTACTACTAATTAATACTAAGTCATAGTACTAAATCATAATAAGTCATACTACTAAGTCATTCATAGTACACATCACCCATAAATGTCCAACATGTCATACGACCTTTCTTCTGTTCCACGTTGATTACTCTCGTCAAATATCTCGGCTGCTAGCTTCTCTCTAGTAGCTTTCATGTCTGCATCACATAAGGCACTAGAAAATGGCAATCCAAGCGCATGACACTCAATGTAGTTTAGCGTAAACATCCCACAATCTCCACTATTGATGTTATGAGGAATTTCAGGACCTTTGATGAGTTCATCTGTGTACTTGGTGCACTGATATTTATCTTTCTCGTGCGAAAAGGATAACTCAAGCAAAAACGCTGGAATCATCTGACTGAATGGCTTCATGGCCACAGATATACAAACATCGGACGTGTGATAGATGTCGCTTCCCATATTACGATGTGATGCTTTGGTATTGATATCCACATAGCCATATAATGGTTACCCATTACATGCAGCGGTGAATAAATGTCATCAACTTCGAGACCCCATGTCTTTCCGGTTATACAGTAAGATGGTTTAGTATCTTCATGATATTCAAATGATCCTAGAGGGAGAAGTCTCTCTGTACCATCTGCATTACTGGTGGAATTCAAAAAGTACTTGTGAGGGTTAGACCAAACCATCTGGAATATGCAATCAACAAAACAAATCTGATCGCTTCTGAATCATTCTGGATGCTTTTTGTATCGATGCCTCAAAATGTTTAGCCCAACATCCATATGTTGTATTTACACGTAAGCAATAATCACAAAAGTCTATAATAATAACATAAAGACTGCAATGCTAATCCGAAGTCTGTAATAATAATCTGAAGTTTGTAATTATAACATGAAAACTGCAATGATAACAGAAAATCATAAATATACCACATCGTTGAGTCATTTTGCTGGGGTTTGGAAAGTGCAAAAACACTCGTTTGATTCCTTTGAAATTTCACTGCAATAGGTACCACAATGGGTACCACAATGATTATTACTGTGAAGTTATAAGGTAATAAGAATACAACATTTCTTTGAAGTGTCACTACAATGGGTACCGCAATGGATACCACAATAAGTATTAGTGTTAAGTTATAAGGGTAATAAGAATACAAGATAACTTGCACATCAAATTTCTAAAAAATAATAAACATTTCTAAAAAGATAATAAAAAGATAATTTACGCGTCAAATTTCAAACAATCATCGAACATCTTTACTTTTTGTTTGTCAATTTCAGCAAACGGATCATACTGACCATCAAAAATTTTTTTCACGGTGCTATTTTCTTGGAAATTGTTGAGTGAGACCAAGTTTACGCAATCTAGCATTTTTGGCCTGTTGCAAGATCATCATTGCCTTTTTTAGTGTTTTATTTATTTTTTAAGGCAGAAAAATCATCTCTTGGCTTTTTTACCCTGCCAACGTATTTTACACTGCCTTGATTCTCTTTGGTGACGTTTTCACTTGCTCCTTGTTTGTTATAATTGCTGGTACCATCCGTAAATCAAATTTCATAATACAAAATATTTATTCCATAGAAGTCTACAAATACTTATGCCAAAGAAGTGTGCAAGCATTATGTTCCAATTACCAAACCACAACAACAACCAAATAAGTTCGATAAATATAGCGTACACATAGAGGACCAAATAATCACTATTTTTTCTTTTTTAAAGTGTATGATCGGATTGTTCGAGAACTAACCGCACCAAAATGCACCACCTTCACTAACAATGTTGAGGCTTCCCTTAAGCTCTTCCAAGTTGTGCTCCATGACATCCACATTTTTTGACAGAGTATCAACCTTTTTCTCAACATTTTGAATGTTGACTATCACTTTGTCTGGGAAATTCGAGAAGCACGTCTCGAAGTGAGTCTTATATCGTCTCCATCATATATGTCCTATCCTTACTCTGTGTCGCCCTTCTCGAGAGAAAAGGTGAATCTTCATCATGTTCATAGCTTCTTTTCTAAGGAGTCACCATAGGCACCTTAGCCACTTTATCAACCTTACCAACATTCACTGAAGCATTTGTAATACCTTCCATTGGCCAATGGGAAGCATCAAAATTCTAAGGACCGAAATGCTTAAAATACTCTCTGATGATGTTTGCAGATTTTTTATTATCCATTTCATCCTCCCAATATGGCCACATCTCGGTGAACTCCTTCACAACAAATTTTTGAACCCTCTTCTACAGAAAATTAAGCACCAAACACAAAATTAGTAACACAGAAAATCAAGTACAAAAACATATAATTTCATTATGTACCTGATTATGTAGTAATGCTTTGATGTTCTTACGACCTCGAGAGTCACGGTAGCTTAGTATGGCTAGACTAGGTGGAGGCACAATGAGTTCACCATACTTTGATGCAAAGTCTGGTAGAACGTAATAAATCCAACATTGTAGAACTTAAATAAAATATTCAATGGAGTAAGCAGACTTGGTCAAGTCTTTATCTTTTATGGACGTTATCAGCTTTTAAATGCCACTCTTCCCTAGGGTATCTCTCGAATGCAGGTAGATCCATCATGAGTCTTTCAAAGTTGACATCTGTACCTACTCTACGATCCCGTGCATCATTGAACGATGCAAAAATGGCCAAATATCCTAACCTAATCCTCTCCTCTCGGATCCATGAACCAAAATCTGAACAAGCGTCAATCAAATTTCTAATACTAGGACCTTCATTAATATATACACCAAGCTTTTTCCAAAACAATCTCATCTTCTTGGTGACTTCTACATTCGGGTCTTCATCTAAATTGCCATATGTGCAATTCCATCCTGTCAAATGCTCAAACTCGTTAAGGAAAAACCTTACCAGACTATCGCCGATCAAACATCAAATCTCGTATCTGTAATCACACACTAGCTGGAAAGTTAGCATGTGATGCACTAGATTGGACACCCAACTGAAATCCAGCTTGTAGAATTTCACTCAAACACTGAAAGATGAATAGCATAAAAAAACTCCCATTCATCTGTAGGAAGAGCAGCCTCAAGCGCAGACTTTAATTCAGCATCATAAGAGTTATATGCAATGCTTTTATCCAGTACAGGTTCCTGGTTTCTGGTGAACAAACGAGCTGGAAACTCAATTTTCTCCATTATAAAAACTACAATCATACACAAAATCAGTTATTCAGACAATTAGACTCATAAAAAGGTTCACAAAACTACGGCTAGGAATATCTATTTTAAACTACTAAATTTATATGGAGATGCATTAGTTACGTATTATTCATTCATTTATAGAAGCACAAGTGTACCAACAACACCAGAATGGACGGGAATCTTGAAATGATCTTTTTAAGATCCAAAGAACATTTATGGCTCAAATTTTAAGATAGAATTGTTATTGGTTTAACACAACGAAGATGGAATGAAGCGTTAGAAAAATATATTTAGGACTTGAAAGGTATAACTATAAGAATCTTCACTTGTTACTCATTCTTTCGACGAAACCAAAAGTATACTATAAAAAAAAAGAAATTGATTATAATAAACGGTCTTATAGTCCTAAAACATAAACATGTGATCAACAATTCTATGATTAGAGCATTATTCATTGCCACAACCAAAGAGGATTGATGGGGTTAGAAATAGACATCTATGGCTGCTAAAACACTGGGATATGCATTAGTGACATGTTACTCATTTCTTACAAAAAGTCATAATTCTATTATCCAAATATAACAAAAACCGAAAATTGAATCTAGTAGTAGTCCAATACTATTTGAAACAGGAGTTTATGATCAAATTTGTTAAAAGCAAACTAGTATTAAATAAGTATTTAAGACTGTTAAAGGTTCACAAAAATGCGGTAGAAACACAAATGTATTAACACTACCAAAATAGAATGAAATCCTTAAAGGTTCTTTTGGATCCAAGAAAATATTTATGATGCAAATGTTAAGATAAATTTGTTAGGAAAAGTATGAATATATAACAAATTTGTTAGGAAAAGTATGAATATATAACAAATTTGTTAGGAAAAGTATGAATATATAACAAATTTGTTAGGGTAACATAAAAGAAATGTATAACAAATCATTTAGGAAAAGCAAAAATATACTATCAAAAAGACCAAATATAGAATTGAATCTAACTAATGGTATTATACCCATAAAAGCAAAAACGTATGATCCACAATTATAAAATTAGAGTGTTATTCATTAAGACAACAAAAGAGAATTGGCAGTTAGGACTCCTAAAGGTTCACGAAGATGCATTACGTACATGTTATTCATTTCTTTGTAGATGTATATCAACATGACCAAAAGGAGAATGCAGTATTTAATAGTATTTTTAGATACAAACAAACATTTATGACTAAAGATATTAAGAAAGGCTTGTTATTGGGTTAAACAAATAATACGAAATGAACCGGCTACGGAAAGACATTTAAGAATTAAAAGTTATAATGTATATATACTGAAACCAAAAATATAGTATCAATAAGACCAAACAAAGAATTGAATATAACAAATGGTATTATACTCAAAAAACAAAAGTAATATTAAATAAGCATTTAAGACTCCTAAACCTTCACAAAAACACGGCTAAGAATATATATATATATATATATAGAACTATTAAAGTTATATGAAGATGCATTAATTACATAATATTTATTCATTTGAAGCAACACAAGTCTACCAACACAAACAAAATGGAATTAATCTTTAAAGGATCCTTTTGGATCCAAAAAAACATTTATGACTGAAATCTTAAGATGGAATTGTTAATGGGTGACAAACAATATGGAATGAAGCGGCTAAAGTTATAATGATAAGTATCTTCACATGTTACTAATTCCTTTGATGAAATCAAAAATATACTATCAAAAAGACCAAACAAGTAATTGAATTTAACAAACGATGTTATACTCATAAAAGCAACCTATGATACCCTATTCTAAGATTAGAGTGTTATTCATTGCAAAACACGAAGAGGATTGATGTAGTTATAATTAGAGATTTTTGGTTTCTAAAAGACTAAGGAAATGCATTGGGTGACATATTATTCATTTCTTTAAAAAAATCACAAGTCCGCTATCTAAATAGCCAAACTAAAATTTGAATCTATTAGATGATCTAATACGGATTTCAAACACCAGTCTATGATCCAATTTGTTCAGAACAAACTAGTATTGAATATGCATATAGGACTGCTAAAGGTTTACGAAAATGTGGCTAAAAACTATTTAAAACTCCTAAAGTTATATGGAGATACAATACAGTGTTGTTCGTTTGGTCACCGCAGGCGGCTGCGGCCGCAATCAATTTTGCGGTTACGGCTGTGGCATATGTTGTTTGTTTGTCGGCCGGCGGCGGTTGCGGTTGCGGTTGATCGCAAATTTTTAGTCGCACCACTGTTTTAATCAGCGGTCAAAAAAATTGTGACGCAGGACGCTGCGTCTACCGCAGGTACCTGCGGCAGCTAAACGAACAACAGTCTGCCGCAGCCGCAACCGCATGTTCTTGCGGCTGCCAAACGAACATGACTTACATATTATTTATTTTTTGGCAAAAGCACAATGCATCAATACGAACAAAAGAGAATACAATCTTTCATGGGTGTTTTGGATCCAAAGGAACACTTATAACTCAAAATTTTAAGATATGATATTATTGGGTAACAAAAGGAATATAGAATGAATCGGCTATGAAAAGTAATTAAAGATTTGGAAGGTAGAATGATAAGTATCTTCACATGTTACTCATTCCTTTGATTAAAAAAATTTACTATCGAAAAGACCATTCAAGAAATTGAATCTAACAAATGGTTTTAAACTCATAAAAGCAATGACCTATGATCCACAATTCTAAAATTAGATTATGATTCATTGAGACAAACTAAGAGGATTGATGCGGTTATAAATAGACCATTGTGGTTTCTAAAAGACTAAGAGATACATTTGTGACATATTATTCATTTCTTAAAATCAAATAACAAGTCTGCTATCCAAATAATCAAACTTAAAATTAAATATAGGCATTTAGAACTCTAAAAGGTTCACGAAAATGTAGTTAAGAATAGTTATTTATCTCTCTCTAAAAAACGGTTTTTCTTCGCAATTTTTTCGCATCTCCCTGGGTTTGTATTCGTCGACGGTTACTACCGTCAGCAAAGTGATCTTCTCTTCTCTGAATATTGTTTGTCGTTAGTATAATCGACGGTATTTTTTTCAACGAGAATCAGTTAATCTTTCCTCTATTTAAGCGATTCTTCTCTTCTTTTTCATACCCTATTTTTCTTCATCTTCATCTTTCTGTTTCTACAATGTCTGATTTCCTTGCTATGCGATTTCAAGATATCGATCTCGGAATCAACGAACCCCCAATATCTTTGCCGCCGGATTTGTGCATTTAAGCACGCGGGGCTTGCTTCAGATCATACATAACCTTGTTTAGTTTGTACACGTGATTGAGCTTAATTGGTTCTTCGAATCCTTTAGGTTGCTCAACATACACTTCTTCTTGCAATATCTCGTTTAGGAAAGCACTTTCTACATCCATTTGATAAACTGTGAAGTTCATTATATACGCCATACCTAGAAACAACCTGATACACTCAAGATGACCCACTAGAGGAAACGTTGCTTCAAAGTCAACTCTTTCAATCTGAGAATAGCATTGAGTCACAAGCCTAGCTTTGTTCCGAACGACACTTCCAATCTCATCGATCTTGTTTTTGAAGATCCATTTTGTTCCCACAGCATTTACTCCTACAGAACGAGGGACTAACACCCATACATCATTTCGCACAAACAATTCTAACTCTTCTTCCATTGCCACAATCCAGAATTCATCTTCAAGTGCCTGAAGATGAGTTTTGGTTCAAGAACAGAGAAAAAGCTAGCGAAACGAACCATTTCTCAGAAGTTGATCTTTACGCCACGAGTTCTCACTACAAGAAAACTACCAAAATGCCACTGCATTTTGTGACCACATATGTAGTCGCAAAATTTGTGACTATATTTGCCACAGTTTTGCGACCAATTGGCAACTAAAGAGCAGTAGCCGCATATTGATCGCAATTTTGGGACTAAAAACAGTAGTCACATAATGGTCGCAATATGCAACCAAATTTGCGACCAATATGCGACTAATGTGCGACCAGCAATAGCAGTCGCTAATCAGTCGCCCATTTGCGACTGAATAGTGACTACGTGTGGTAGGCCCATATTATGGTCACAATTTGGTCACAAAATGTACGACCAATTTGCGACCATGGTGGGAGTGACTCTTCAGTCACAAAGTGGTGGTAAAGCCACACCATGAAAAACATGTGCGTGGTAGGTATACCTACAAATAAGTGACCACACTATCGTGGTCACAAAGTAGTCGTAAAGTAATGACAAAGTAGTGGCAAAGTAGTGGCAAAATCTTTTATATATATATATGCCTCCATGTCTCATTCTCTAATTTGTAGAATCAAAAGCAAAAAAAAACTTCAAACATGTCGAGAAATTACAATAATTCGAGAGATTGGATGTAGAAAAGGATTGATAATCAAACAAGAAATATATCAGCAAAATTTGCACAAGGCCTGGAGCAGTTCATGAATTTTTCAAGTAGTCAACCAATAGTTCAAAGTAGCGCATGTAAGTTTTTCTGTCCTTGTATTAATTGCAAAAATGAATAATTTCTTCTAGGACGCAAAATTTGGAATCATTTGTATAGTCGAGGATTTATACCAAATTACTATATTTGGTACAAACATGGAGAACAACTGAATGTTCAGTTAGGCACGAGAAGTAGGGGCGATGATGTCCATAAAAATCAAGAAGGTACATGTGGTACTAGTGAAGAAACAATAGGTACATCCGGTAATAGATATGTTGAAATGGTGACAGATGCATTTTGTGAGACTACGACTGATGAGTACCATAATCAGCATGAGGAAGAATTTAATAATGTAGAAGAACCAAATTCAAAAGCACAAAAACTTTGCAACATGTTAGAAGCTATGAAAAATCCATTGTATGATGGTTGTCATGAAAGGCACTCAAAGTTATCTTTAACTGCTCAATTCATGAACATTAAGTTTGATTTTAATCTACTGAAAAAATGCATGGACTCCTGGGCGGAGCTGTTTACTTAATATTTTCCCGCGGAGAATCAGGCAACGGGTTTATATTATGAAACCGAAAAACTAATGTGAAATTTAGGGTACCCATTTTATACAATTAACGTGTGTGTTCACAATTGTATATATGATCTTTTGGAAAGAAGATGAAAATGGTAAAAATGTAAATTTTGCAATTCCCCCCGATATAAGCCAAGCGAGATAGGACGAGAATACCTTTCAGTCGTATGTGGTATTTACCTATGGGCGACAAACTTAAGAGAATGTATCAAAGCAAGAAAACCGTAGAGGCAATGAGGTGGCACGTAGATTATGAAGCAGAGACGGAGAAATGAGTCATCCATCTGATGTTGTGGAGTGGAAAAAATTTCAATATCTATATCCAAGATTTCTGCTGAAACTCGAAATGTTTATCTTGGCTTATGTACTAATGGGTTCAATGTATTTGGGATATCTCGTAATCATTCATTATGGCCAGTGATTATCACTCCATATAACTTGCCACCAAATATGTGTATGAAGAAAGAGTACTTGTTTCTAACAATTCTGAATTTGGGGCCAAATCATCCGCGCGCTAGTCTGGATATATTCCTCCGACCTTTGATTGTTGAGGTGAAAGAATTGTGGTCTACGTGAGTTGAGGCATATGATGTGTCGTTAAATCAAAATTTCAATCTAAAAGTCGTGTTATTGTGGATGATAAGCGATTTTCCAACGT